>JARHVA010005374.1:945000-952500 GCA_037957365.1 Torreya grandis | reverse complement strand
GTGTGTGTGTGTGTGTGTGTGTGTGTGTGTGTGTGTGTCTATATATATATATATATATATATATATATATATATATGAGTGAAATAAAATGGCTTCTTGATTAAGTAGTTCCCACCCATAAATAAACCCAAAATCTACCACTTAGGGGTAAATTCATGGCAAAAAAGTTTCTAAAGAGTGGTAGTCACTTAGATGACATTGGTGGCTAGAGAGATATCTTTAAAAACTTATGCAACTGCTAAAACTTGGGGGCCATTTCTATCAGTTTCAAAATATTTCCAATAGACTATCAAAAAAAGCAATTATCTAAGTATCAGAAGACTCTTAGAGGATTTGCATTTAGATAGTTGAAAAAAACCAAAAACCAAAAACTCTTCATCCTATTAGTTTGAAAAAACTAGTAGTAGAATATCAGAAGACCCTCAAGGTAATACTTTTTTTTTTGCATTTTTTGCCATATTTCTCCACTAGTAGTCCCATTGATCCTCAAAATTTATTTTTACACTTGAAATTTCATTCTCAAATTTTTGTCCTCGAGGTCCCATATCCTAATTCCACTCCTAATTTTTATAAATCTCAATTTCCCCATTTTTGGGTTTTGTTACAAATTCTATTTTTGTTCATTTTCCTCAAATTTTTTTTACAATGTTCATCTTAATTTCATACTTATTTATTCCTCTATGATAAATTTTATAGTTTTTCCATTTTCACTTCTTAAATTGCCCTCGCCTTCGTCAATCATCCTCCCACTATGTAAAATGTTTATTAAAGGTACCTTTACCCTTCTGATTTTGCCCAAATTAAAAAATTTCTTTATTAAACATGTCTTAACTCTAGTTTTCCTAGCCATTTAAAAAAAATATCTTATTTTGGTCATGGTAGTAACTCAAATAGAAGAAAAAAAAAAGGATGAAATTTCCACCCTCGATACCCAAATCGAAGATCTTGATAAAAACATTGTCTACCTCAATCTTCAACATACCACCTTGAACAACAAATATTATATAGATTCCTCTTCAGACACTGGGTTTACTTCTTCTAGAAATTTTTGTGGACCAAAACTTGATTTTATTCAATTTAGTGGTGTAAATCTGACTGGATAGATTTATTGGGCAGAACAATATTTTAGTCTACATAATACTTTTGATGCCGACAAAGTTACACTTACATCCTTTCACATGGAAAATGAAGCCCTTTAATGGTGTCATTTGTATATCAAGGATCATGATGATTCCATATGGATAGATTTTTGCATACTCATTTTACAATGGTTTTGCCCTAGTGCTTTTGTTGACTTGACTAGATCACTCACTAAAATTTGCCAAACAATAACCATGAGAGAATATCAATTTTTTTTCAAAAATTGGCCAATCACATAGAGGGATTATCTATTTAATTATTCTAGAGTTACTTTATCAGTATACTGAAGGATTTAATTCAATCTAAGGTCAAAATGTTCTGGCCCAACATGATGATCAAAGTTGTAGAGGATAAGATCATAGCTCAATAGCGATTCAAATCCAATTTTGATCCATTAAAAAATACAACTCCATAATGATCTCAAACAAAGCCATCCCCTATAACCACTCCTATCAAGCATTTAATAGATGTAGATATGTAAACACATAGAGAAAAAGGACTATGTTATAATTGTGATGAAAAATTCACTAAGGTGACATCAATATGTCGAGTAAAATATCTACCTATTTGATGTGGAATACCCACACAAAACTAAATTTTTAGAAGATGCTCAGGATATAACAGATGATCCAAAGGAAGTTTAATTGATTATGGAACCTATTTTTTAGGACCAACTAGAGATCTCTCTCTATAACTTAGTAGGAGTCACCATATGACAAACCATACAGGTCAAGGGTTACTTCAATAAGATCCCTATCATAATAATCATTAATTCAAGTAGCACTCATAAATTCATTAACCCTTAGATCACCAAATAACTTGATTGTTTTTTCCATCCTTACTCTATCTTTGAAGTCATGATTGCTAATGGGGACACATTACCTTTTAAAAGGATGTTTTGTAATGTGCATATCTCTCTTAGATATTATAACTTTTGCTTTGACATTTTTGACTTGCCCTTAGGTGGATATGATGTTGTTTTGGGAGCCCAATGATTATGCAAACTTGGATGTATCTTATGATATTTTGCTAAAATTTGAATGTAGTTTTTAGATAATTGGCAAAAACACACATTGAAAGGTGTACACCTGGGGTCTCTCAGCATCATAATTTCACATTACATGGAAAATATTCTAATGAAGAATTCACATGATGTAATTTCCAATCTCCATTCCATTAAAATACAACTATCAATGGTCTCCACTACTCCTTCTAATCTACAAACCATTTTGTATATGTATGCACGTGTCTTTGTTGAAATAGTAGGATTACCACATTCACAACCATAGGAATACCATATTCAACTCCTTCCTATAAGTTTTCCTCCCAACATTAGGTCTTACCTCTACCCATATCAGCAAAATATTGGGATAGAGATGCTCATTCGTGACTTACTTAAGCAAGGCATTATTCACCCTAGTACTAAGCCATATTCTTCCCCAATTTTCTTTGTCTAGAAAAAATGAATCATGATGCCTCTGCATTTAATTTTGAGCACTTAATCACATCATATTCAAGTATAAGTTCTTGATCTCTATTATTGATGAGATTCATGGTGCTCATTTTTTCTCCAAGTTGGATCCTCACTCTGGATATCACCATATTGAGCTTCATGATGCTGATATTAATAAGACAACTTTTTGCATGCATAATGGCCATTATGTGTTTATATTCATTCCATTTGGCATTGATGAATAAAATATTTCATCCCTACCTACAAAAATTTATTATGGTCTTCTTGGATGATATCTTCATCTATAGTAAAACATGGTCTAAGTGTCTATAACATCTGGAGCTCATACTAAAACTTATCTCTGACCATCATCTTTGTCCAAAAAATACCAAATGTGATTTTATCTAGGATAAAGTAGAGTATCTCAAGAATATTGTTTTAGCCCAAGGGGTTTGGGTGGATCCCTAAAAAATAGCTTCCATGAAAAATTAGCTTCATTCTCAAACACTCAAGAGCCTCTATGGTTTTTTAGGCTGACTAAATACTATCATAAGTTTGTCAAGAACTATAGGGATATTGTATCTCTACTAATAACTATGTTGAAAAAAGATGATTGTATATGGACACAAGCTACTGAGTATGCATTTGAAGAATTAAAACAAGCTATTCATACTATATTTCTTATATCTATGCTAGATTTTACCAAGACCTTCATGATCATGAGTGATGCTTGCGACAATGGACATAGTGTTATTCTCCTCCAAGAAGGATATCCCATTACATTTACCAAAAAATCCATTTTTGGAAAGAATTTAATACTCTCTACTTATGAAAAAGAAATGATGTCCATTTTGCATGCAATATAGAAATATAAACCATACCTATTGGGGAATCATTTTTGAATAAAAACTGATCAATAGAGTCTGAAATATTTCCTAGAATAATGGGTTTCTACCCCATCACAATATAAATAGGTCAACCAAATCATAGGTTTTGACTATGAGATCACTTACAAGAAGGGTAAAGATAATATTGTGGTTGATGTTCTATCACACACATTTATAGATCAAGCTTTCATTTCATCTATTTCTATGCCTATTATAAATTAGTTGGATGTTGTAAAGTAAGGGTATTTCAATAAATCATCATTATCTCAAATCATTCAAAATTTGGCCACTAACCCCTCTACTATACCATATGATTTTTGGGATGGTGCTTATTTATAATATCAGGGCTATATGGTGCTTCCCCAAAGCACATATTTTCAATAGGTTGTATTCAATGAATTTCATGCATCTCCATCTGTAGGGAACTCATGGTTTCTAAAAAATTATGAATGGGCATGATGCAAATTATTTTTAAGGGGAATGAAAAAGGTAATTCAATAGATGGTGGCTAAATGTGGTACCTACAAATGCAACAAAGGTGAAATAATACTCATTCATGGGTTGATCGAACCCTTTCCCATCCCTACCAAGATTTGGATAGATATTTATATGATCTTCATTGAGGGGCTCCCTAAATATGGAGGTAAAAAAGTGATCTTGGTTGTGGTTGATCTGCTCTGCAAATATAGTTATTTTTGTACCCTCAGTCATTCCTATACTACCTCCACGGTCAAACAAATTTTATTGGACAAAATTTTCAATCTTCATGGCACTCCTTCCATTGTCTCAGATCATGATGCAACCTTCACCAGTCAATTTTAGATAGAACTATTTTAACACATTGTTACCTAACTGAAGATGAGTTTCAGGTATTGTTTATAGACAAATGGCCAGAATGAAATTGTCAACTAATGCCTGGAAAATTTACTTCATTGCTTTACCTCAAATAAACAACATCAATGGGAAAAGTGGTTCCCTCTCACTGAATGGTGGTATAATATCTCCTACCACACTTCAACTCAAATGACACCATATGAAGCAATCTATGGTTAAGAACCACCAATGCTCTTTCCATACACCCTCAATAGTTAACCAATTTAAGTGATTGACACAATTATCTAAAATTGAGATCAGATCCTCAGCACCCTACGGGATAATATATATATGCCATAAAATAGAATGAAATAATATGCCGATCAACAACATTATGAGTGCACTTTCCAAGTACGTGATATGGTATTTATTCACCTACAACCATACTAGCAATCCTCCCTAAAAATCAAAGGGAATCATAAGATCAATATCAAGTTATATGTACTATATAACGTTCTATAGAAGATTGGGTTAGTTTATTATAATTTAAATCTCCCACCTTCTTCCTAACTTCACCTAGTATGTCATGTCTCTTATCTAAATAAAGTTATTGGCATAAACATCAGAGTGTAGACTATTTTACCAGAACTTGATAATGAAGGATCCATCCTTATTGAGCTAGAGGCAATACTGGATAGGCACACATGGAAACTTCATTTCCACTCCATCACAAAGGTATAAATTTAGTGGCACAAAATGAAACTAGAGGATACAACATGGGATCCACTATTTCAAATTCAACACCAATTTTCACATCTGAAGCTTTAAGGACAAATATTTTTCTAAGAAGGGGATGTTAGGAACCCATGCTAACCCTTCTCTTTACATTGGTAGTATATTAGTTGATATGGACACATATTCTTTATAAGTCATTTTGTGAGAATTTTTTTTATCCCACATTCATGGGAAGTAGCAGTTGTTTAGATTAGACTTATTATATAAGTAAGTGTTAAAGCCAATGAAGGCATGAATGAATTTATTGTATTGAGATTACTCAAAGGAGGTTTCCCCCTTGAAGTGGCCTATGATAAATATAATCATTTTAGTGTTATTGATAATTATATAAATATTTTATTTCGTAAATTTTCCTTAAATTATTGTAGGAGGATCCTCTCAACTAAAGCCATTTATTTTGTAATGAGAGAATATCTTATTGAATCTTTATGTATGTGAGGAAGAGATAGCTTGTTGAAGAATTTGTATGTGTGTTGAGATAAGCTTAATGAATATTTTTAATGTGAGTATTGATATTTAATGATAATTGTGAGGTTGTTATGAGATGATTTTATGTGATGTTTATATATTTTTATGAGAGATTTTGTGAGTTATATGGATTTTTTAATTTGTCATGTGGTTACAGGCCACATCAAGTGGCATAAGATCTCTATTATAATGAGGACCTATATTTTTGTTCACATCAAGTGGTATCAAAGCATGTTCTAATTCTTTGGGTAGAGGATGCGAGAGGAGAGTTTTGAGATAAAGATGTGAGTTTTTTTTTTTTTTTTGTAGGTATAAATATGGAAAGAAGGTAAATTAAAGAATGAGAGAAGAAGTTTAAGTATTAGGGTAGACTATTGTAGTTATTTTTAGAAATAATTTAATATTTTGAAACTAAATAAGAAGTTATGTGGGAGATAGTAGACTCCCTAATAGAAAATGTGGATGCATTGATGAGAGAGAGAACCACCCAGAAGAGTGAAAAATGCAACCATGGAGAGTTATAAAAGGAGAAGAAAGATAATAAGAAGATTTTTGACAAATGTAAAGTGAGAGAGGAGTTGTTATGTGAGTACCTCATTGTGTAAGACATCCTTGTGAAGGATGATTAAGAGAAGATGAAGGAATATTTTAGCCTTATGGAGTTACATGTAGATGAAAGTTGCAGCCATGAGGAGTTGTAGAGAGATGAGGAAGGTGGATGCATACGTGTGAAGGATGATAAATAAAAGAGTGAAGATTGTAGATGTGTGAATTTTCATGAGGAAGAAGATTTCATCCTTGAAGAGGTACATGTGAGTGAAGGGAGAAACTAAGAGGAGTTACATGCTTATTTTGAAGAGACATTAGATGAATTTTATGTGAAAGATAGTGAAAATGAGGAGAGTGATAAGAACATTTTATAATCCATGAGAGTGGAACTACAAGTGGTTGTAGTTAGTGATGTTTTGGAATATCTAATAGGTGGTTGGATAGTGTGTAAAAATAGGTAGGTGGGATTTTGGTGGAGGAATATGGTTTGTGGTGGTGGGTTGGATCCCACATGTGAATCCATTAGGATATGGATTAGATTTTGGTAGAGGATGATGGTTTCATTTATAGTTTAAGGTGGGTGTCATCCCATAAGTATAGATATGAATAAAAGAGGTGTGAAGAGTAGAGATGGAAGACCAGTAAGTAGAACTTGGAAGTGAGGAGGAAAAATAAATATTACTTGGTGTGTTAGAAGGGGATGCCATGGTCAACAATCATCATGACCAAAAAAGTGGTTATAACACCTACCCCATCCATATGATCATGATATCATGTTTTAATACCTTGGGTGTCTAATGTAGAAGCATCTAAGGGTTCATGCAATCTTACATCAACAAAAAAAGAGTGGTGTGCATTTATTTTTTTTCAAGATAAATGGAAAGGGTACAATTAGGGAAACATGGAGGAGATAAGTTTTTTTTCAATCAGAGGAGAATGATGTGGTAGAAAATAAATATTCATGTTTTCATTAATGATGTGGTGGACACTATTGACTATTTAGGAGGCATACACTATTCATTGGTGAGGTGGAAAATACTAATCATGATGTCTAGGTGGCATAGGGAGCCACATTACTTACAAGGCACACAAAGAGTTTAATGTTAACCTTAATTATGATAGTGGGACAAACTCCATGTGGGGATCAAAGTTAATGGGTTTAAGATATGTCAAAAGGAGATTTCATTAGTTTTAGGGAGCACATGTGGAGTGGGAAACACCCCTTAAACATTCCACTTGTTGGAGGGGTCCAAACTAAAGTGGATCACATGGTGAAGCACCAATTACTATTTATGCATATTCCTTCCAAGTGGAGGAGTTTTAATTTTTGGGGTTCCTTTTTTTTTCCCTCATGTAATTCTATAAATGAATGTATTCTTTACTTTGTACATAAGG
>JARHVA010005374.1:845000-940000 GCA_037957365.1 Torreya grandis | reverse complement strand
TTTTTTTGTTTGTCCACATTATAATGATCATCTTATGGGGTGCTCTATTTATGCTACTCCCTTGACCAAAATTGAGATTGAATCATTATAAATGGATAATTATTGCATTAGGCATGCTGAGGAATGGGTGGTCACTTCTTAAGAATAGAAGCATCATGAGCCCATTTTATCTTGTTGTTTACTAGGAGTGGCTTCTTGTTCATATTTAAAAGGGATATCAGTTCTGCATAAATATTTTTGATTTAATTTAGGATATTGGTATCAAAAGTGTTGGTTACTCTACTCAAGCTCATGAAACAAGAATAAATTTGGGGGTGGACTCTTGTAACAAGCACCAACCATTTTCTTTCACCCAGTATTTATCCTACATCATTAAGGTGGCTTCCCTTCGTAATGTTACTATGGGTAAATAGTCTGAGTGTAGATGGGTGTATGTTGACTACATAAATGTTGGAAAATGTCATCATGACTATGGATTTTTTTAAATCTTAGATTCCTTCTTCCCCTGATCCTTATTTGATTTATTGGTATAGATTAAATAAGCCTCCTTTGCCTAGGGCATTGGAAGATGACAACCTTCATCTTGAGTATTTTTGTTTCCTTCCTAATCCTTCTCCCTTTTTACAGTTGGGTAATATTATAAATATCTTAAAAAAAGAAACCACTGAGCTGGAAATATATGAATCTTACATTAAGAATGTGGAACATGATCTGGTCTAAAAATCCCTATTTGTGAAGTTCATGGGATGTAATCCTTCTGATTAGGAGCTATCTCAATGGGAAAATACATCTCTGAGTTTATTTTTTTCTCCTTCCTTTTCTTTTATTGGCTAGGGGTTATTTCATGTTCTTTTTTTGATTTATTCAGATAGTTACTTTGTTTATTCCTTAGGGGCATGGTTGTTTCATAACTCTATATGCTTCATGTGTCCTCGGTCACCCTTTTTTTAACTAGTAAAGATGAAGATCACATCTACTGTAGAATTTTTCTAATGAAAGATAATTTTTTAGAAGTGTATATTTGTAGGATAATATTAATTTGTTGAAAACTATCAAACATATGTACAAGAGGAAAATTTTAATGAAAAACATAAAATTAGATACTAATATATGTATATCTTGGAAAATTTACAAATTCTATAAACACTTTCTAATAAAATTTGGTGAATAGTTTTACAAAAGTTTGTTCATTGATGAATCTAAATTTTTATTTTTTTTATAAAAAAATCGAATTGGTTAAAAATAGCCCCTAAAAAATGCCTTGATCTATTCCACTTTGGACTAAATTGTATCAACTAAAGAATAATATATCAAGATGTTGGTAAACAAAGTAGGATATTTATTAAAAATCAACAAGATCTCTATGGATGGTTGATTTGTGATATTTTCACCTTTGTCAAAATTTAAAAACCTCTCTTTCATATGGTGAATGTTTTATCATCTTGTGTCAAGTGGACTCAATTCCTCAACTATGAAGGTATTCCATTCGGGGAATTTTTGTACAACCTCTTAGTCATAGGTTGATGATGTGTTCATGTATTCTACATTCATATTAATCATCATTATAATATATGTTTTTGTGGAAGAAGTAAAGATATCCTTTCCAAGACATCAAGTGGTGAAACCATGAGGTCTTCTACTAGGCTTAAACTTCCTCCCCTTTTCCTCCCTTGCTTGAGGTTCCTTCCTCCCCTATTAAGAAGGATTCCATTTTGAATATTGTCTATACCCTTGTGTCATCCCCATTTTTACTATTAATTTTGTTATTTTAGTCTACCCTCCTAAGAATAAGAGGAAAATACCAAAATCTAATGTAAGAATAACAACAAAGAAGAAAGATAGACATTCAGAGTTGGAAAAGCTAAGATTGGAGGCAAAAGAATTGGTGAGAGATGGTTATCAATAGCTGATAAAAGACATCCTTTTTATATGAGAGAGAATATGTAACTAAGTCATTGAATAAGGGTTACATCACTCTTGGTTATACTTCCCTCAATTGGTATCTAAATTTATTTTGTTATATATTTGTGGTTCTCTTGCTGCTATTTGATGGAAGATTCATAGTTTGGTATAGTTCTTATCTTAGGTTATTTTTATATTTTTTAGTAGAATTATTTTGTATTCATTTAGTTAATAACATATTTTAGTATAAGAGAGTCTCCATAGTTGTATGTGTACTATTGGTAATGTTAATTTCTTATTTTTTTCATTTTTTGTATTTCTTTTGATTGTAGGGATTGGGCCTTGTTTGTATCATAGATCTGGTTCATAAATCTGGTAAAATGTTTTCACCCATAAACCAAAAAGATAAATAAAAATTAAAGTAAATTTACTAAATCTATCATTTCATTCTATGTAACCACATTTAATTGAGTCATTTTATCAAATATTTCATCTTGGTTGTGTATACTTTCATAATATGTAGTCATGACTATCGTGATGTTTTGAACTACAACTAATGGTAAATATTATATTTCAATGATGAATTTAGGGATGTAAATAATCTAACCATTTTTAAACATAATATATTATTCATAATATTTATCTTCATTTTTATTTTATGTTTGTGTTGCAGTCTTTGTTTTGAGCAACAGATAACATGTGGGTCGTGGATAATAGTTACATATTTTATCATGGAATAAGACATCATTGTGAGTAATATTAACACAATCAAAAAATAAATTACAATTTTCATCAATAGAATAAATTAATTTCAAAATGTTTAATGTCATTTTAGTTAACATGTTTTTCCTTCCAATAAAAAGGTGTATAACAAGTTGGATAAGATGTCAACTATGTAGGAAAATAACTCCATGATTTTTTTTAATAAAAGAAGACATGCCAAATTGACCTATTTATTTCATATTATTATTTAGGAAAATCATGGAATAAAACATGTTTGTCATGAATAATTATAACCCCATCAACAAAATATACTTTTCTTTTGTGAAATGAAAATTCAATACGTTTTTATTACTATTTCACCAATGAAGTTTTGTTGTGTTTCTAAATTTGACAATATTCTAGATGTGGAAATTAGGGATAAAAAAACTTGTCATTTGGTAAGTTCATGAATTAATCTACTGCATATTTTGGGTTATTTTCCATGGTTTGGTTAAATATCATAGGTCAATATTGAACTTCTAGTTAAAATTAATCTATAAATAGTGTGAAATAGTGATTACAATATCACTTACGATTGACTTTAAAATCTCTGTATTTGTGATAACAAACCCATATGACATGTGGATCTAGAATTTGAATTCATTTTACTTAGGAACTTAGATGTGCTTGAGAGGGATATAATCCTATAAAAATGGGGTACGTGTAATGTTATGATCCAAAACAAATCACCCCCATTTTATGATTGACCACATCCTATGTATCTAATAATCCAAGGAGGGAAATCAAGACATACCTAGTTTTCCCACCTAGTGTGATTGTGAAATTATCACCCCTTTCTATTTTTATGTTGATAATGATTAGCTGTATTACTCTATTATTTTTATTTTGACTTTATTTTGATTTCTTCAAACTTTTATGTGATTTATCCTAGTGCTAGTTATGAAAATTTAGAATAATAAGGTATATTTGGTCAATGTAAAAAATATAAAAGACGAGTGATAAATAGATACCATATGATTTTTAATGGCATATTGATTTTTTTATATATGGATCCAATTGAATAATTCCTTGTGCAAGCTACATGTTATTATTTAAAGTAGACCCTAAGGGTGGGTTTGACTTTATAAAAATGGTGTTTATATAAGTGAGATGGTTTGGAATTTTGTAGTTCATTATTGAGTTATGATAATGACAATAACCATAAAAACTAACCAATGTACAAGTGGAATATTATAAGAGTCTATAGTTTATGATAATAAGAATCCAATAAGGGAGGTTAGTATAGTGTTAGTTTAAGCAATACAAACACAAATAAACACACAAACACTTACACTCCTAGCCTAGACACTAGGGAGATCTTAGTAAAAAATACTAAATGAAAGCACAACAAAAACATAAAATATAATAAATCTCTTACCTTCCTTTAGAGATTCAAATGATTTTTTGAGTGGATTGATTGGCTTATACATCAAGAAGTCTTTGATAATAGAGGTTATGTGGCTCCTCTCCTTGTCACCTTGGATTTGATATGGCTTGGCTTAATATTTTTTCATTATAACACTATTGGTATGAGTCTCATGGATAAAATCCCGCATAGTAACTCTACAATATTCAAGATTATAAATGAATAGGTATGGCCTTGTATTTATAGCCTTAATAATCAACTCTTACCCAAGGTGAGTCAAGGTTGAGTTTAGGCTTGGAATGGGTTCAAACTAAACCTAGGTGAGTCTAATATATCTCTAATTGAGTTCATATTTGTCAAGTAATTATGATTTTTTATTATTAGGCATGGCTCTTAAATTGGATATTTTAGTATACTTTCAAAGAGCTTGACAACTCATAAAGGCAATGACGAAAGGCTTGAATATTTTAAATTTTTGAATTTGAATGTTTATATATTCATTAATTCAAATAGATAATTAAACTAGGCATATAATATTGTTTATCTTGTTAATTGATTTATATTATCTTTTAACCTCTTTCAATATTTATTCAAGTGTGCAACTGTCCCACTTAAAATGTCAATAGGCCAAATTGATAGTTCTGATGTCATACGCTGATTAGGGATGAATATATCAAAAATTATTATTGCATATAATTGGATATCCTAATTAGTGATGTATTAATATGATTTTGATCTTTGATGAATGATTTACATATAAATTTGTGACATGTAGTGATTCCTAGGCTTAATTTTGAATGGTTGGTAGGAATCATCTGAGTTCTAGTAAGAAGCCAGTTGTGGCCAGTTTTAAATGTCTAGAAAGATGTCTATATATGAAATTTAATAGGTTTTAAATAGATAATGAGGTTCATTTAGGTGTATGACAATAAAATATAAGGGTTCATTCATAAGATAAGAGGTAAGTGTGAGAGGATGGTGAATCAAGACTTTTTTGGGTGCTCAAATTATGCATGGTAAAAGAGTATCACATTTTTCATTATCAAGTACTTGAGACTAGATTTTAGTATCTAATAATGACCCATTTTATTATTGTAATGAAATTGATAGAGTAAAAGGATAAATTATACCTGTGTCTATAAACCATAATTTGTATTTTTGGGAGATAGATCCAATTGTGTAGTTTATATCCATATAAACATAAAGTGACAATGAATTATTAAATGTCCATCTGTGAAATATGAAAAGATAAAATTAAAAAATTAAGAGTTATAGTACACATGTATGTTGGTATGAACTATTTTTGCTTCACAAATTATTATAGATGATGCCTCTTCATTAAAGAACTAGAGAGTTAGGGTGATCATGGCCCAATGTTGTGTAACTTTGTATAATATCACACTGGGAAGGAAATATTACCCAACACTCATATATTTAGATAAAATTACACAATGTATGAATCCAAAAAGATATGTATGAGAAGATAGAGATAATCTATTAGCCAATGTTTAACTCTAAAATAGAAATCTACAAAGGTATGACAGAGAACTAATCGTGCAAGGTTATCTCAAAATGATTAAACCACTATATATGGCTTATATTCAAATTTATTATTTTCATATAGTTAAATCAAGATTGATCCATGTAAAAATAACAACCCATTTTTTAAGTGAATGAAAATTTTTCATGTCCCCATCATGTCCGTAAGTTTTATAAGTGTGAAGCCAAAAAAAAAAACCATTTGCTATTTAGCGATAACTATATTGTTTATGTGTATGAACTAGTGTCATGCCTACTTAATATATATTTTGAGTACTAGAACCTATATTTCAATTATAATGTGAATTCTTAAGTATCAATTTTAGTCCCTTTAAAACTATTTTGTAAATTCCCATTCATATGCACTTACGTGTGTATGAATCTATGCTCAAGTGTAGATAAAGTTAATGCATATGAATGCATATATTATCTTAATTTGTATCAATATTCCCATTCTCATCATGTATTTGATACTTCCTAATATATGAACCATTTGAATATCTAAAATATATCAAACATGTACGCTCTTCTAATTTTATACTTTTAGAGGCTTATGTCTTTAATACAATCCCACTATAATTCCCAACTTTCAAGATGAGGGATGTATCCTATAAGTAAATCATCTAAAAATAATATTAACATGTGTCATTTTGTGTATAAATATAACATAATATAATATAATTTAATCATGGCAGAGTATTTCAACATAATATTGTATGCATTAATCAATGCATGTATGTAACATATGGAATGCATGGCATGTAAGTGTTGATTTTATATAGGAATACTAATTAAACATGTAATATAAGTATCTATGATTATAAATACAAAGTAATAGTGCATTATATATATAATTATAACAATGAATGTGTACATGTTCAACCAAAACAAGTACTAGTTGTCACACATAAGATGATGGGATATATACAAGCAACATAAATATGTCACAAAAATAATAATAAATGCCACTCATAGGATGACATAAAAATTTCACTAAAAATTGACATCATTGGATGTTGTGTTAGAAAATACCAAACAATACACAAAAAGTAATTTATCATGTAAAAGAGTAACAACATCATTAGATCACAATACAAATAACTCATTTACACCATCCATATGTATCAATGTCATATCAAATTAAAATCACATATCACATGTAATTGTATAATAAATGAGTAACAAAAATGGTTTGTATAATCATTATAGGTGGATCAACTTGGTACAAATTCCATATAAATACATAACCTATAATAGTGAAGCCTATGGGACAAGATGCCTCCACTCCGACCATTGGGTAGAGGAAAAACTAACATTTTAATATCAATGGGTGATATGTATATCTTTCATAACACTTAGATACCATGAAATGCATGTGTATGTAAATAATAATCCATATACCAAAACATGTGATAAATAACATATCTAAGAATGTAAACCAAATTTCATGTCATACTCAAGTCTTAATTTTGGATTTTTTGAATATTTGAATTTGTTTGAATATTTGTATTAGTTAATATGCTTTGTATTTTGTGAATATTTGAAATTTAATAAAAATAAAAAATGATGCACTCAAGTGAAGGATTAGGGGAGGTGCCAATATCATGTGGTATAGGGATACTCTATCATGTGTAGACACCTAAAATTGGCCACCGATAACCTCCAACCATGATTTTGACCAATTTACACTTAAAATATACAAGTTGGCCTAAAAACAATAAAACATGCTATATGATGTGAAACTAACATATTCAAGTTCTGATCTTGGCTAGGGTATCCTTAAATGGGGCAATGCAATTTATGGGCTAGCTAACTTTAGTTAGATCATTCCAAGTTAAAATGCCAATTTTGTACATAGGTGCTCTAAATTGATCTTTCCTATCAAATATTTTGCATGAGATGTATGCCTTTATTACTTTTTGTCAACAACATCCTAAATGGGATAATGGATCCAACACATCTGAAATCACCTTCCAATTCTAATCTAGTCAAATTTTGGAACAATAACAAGGCATTCTGATCAATTTGAGTAATTTGTGCATAAAGTGCTTAAACATGCTTAAGAGTTAATTAACCCAAATCAAGGCCTAATTAAGAATTCCATAGAAACCTATTAAAATATTATTTTTGGAAATGGATATTGAATATATGCATCATCAGGTGACCTTATTTCTTGGGAAGACATCCCTAGGCCATAAATGCCACAAATATCAAGATTCATGCCTCCCATGCCTCTTAATTTCTCCTCTATCCCAAATATTGATGATCCTATTTATGGATTTTAATAACATAATTAGATTAATACTTAGCCACACATCTCAATTTTGAAATGGATGGTTTAGGTTGATTCTGATCAATCTCAAAAACCTATAAATATAGAGGCCATGAACATCATTTCCAATCTATTTTGGTGCAAATTTATAACACACAAATACCTTAGAGAAGACATTAAAATTAGTGTTACCATGCCAAATTAATTTAAAGCCAAACCAAGCCAATCCAAGCCACAAGCGAAAGGTGTCAAGGAGAGATGGAGGCAGCCAGGATTCCATTTCCAAGGGCTTCATGAGTATAAACTAAGCAAGCCACTATAAAAAGCATTTTGGAGCATCTGTGGAAGGTAAAAGAGGTTTATTTTGCATTTTAGTTTTGTGTTTTATTCATGCTTTTTAACTAATCTCTCCCTAGTGTCTAGGCCTAGAGATTTTATGCTAGTTAGTGTGTTTCTTTTATTTTGTTTTCATTTTGAAACTAACACCATACTAACCATCCTCTCTTGAGTCAAATTATTAGATCACATATGGCACACTCAGTAAGATTAGACACATCCCACACATGATGAATATCATTTTTCTACTTTAAATTATTTATTTGGACCATTAAAAATATTGAAAATTGATTTCCTAAATTTATTTTTCCATTTTTTGTTTGCTACGGGTTTACACAGTAAATGACATCGGCTAGTAAGATCGAGATCGATTGTATAGCTAACCAACATCAATTGGTAAAACTAACATCTATTGGATACCTATCATCGGTCACATTGGTATAATTTATATCGATTAGGATAACCATCATCAGTTAGAAAATGTAACCATCATCGGTTATGTAACCAACATTGGTCACTATGTTTTTATTAAAGCATTCACTCGAGAGATCTTTTGTTAAAGTTCATTGTTTCAAACCTAAAAGATATTCAAGGCTAAAGGCCATAATAACATTCTTGATGTAGGACCAAGCTTGACATTTGTTTAAAAACATGTTTAGATAACCTTTTGCATGCTTAAAAATCAATTAGGAACCTTGTTTTGGTGTTTAACAAAAAAATAAATGTTAGATGTTGATGGTGAATGTTTTTAAAGTTTACAAATACGACCAAGGGGTCAAATGAACACCACATTTTCCATTTGGGCTTAAAAATAAACTCATATTCTCAAAGCTTTTTGTATTTACTTGGTTGTTTTGATTAATTTTTTGTTTGGAAAAAAGAGGGATGTCATGTGTATACTCTTCCATTTGTCCCCTTTAGGGAACCCTTGGAATCAAAAGCACCATTCCTATTGCACAAATCCTAGTCCAAGGATTATAAATAATGTTGTCTAAATCACTCCCCAAAAACTTATCAAAGTTTGGGTGACATTGAAAATGACCCTAAAGTCTTTCTTTTTATTTCTTTCATTTCATTGCATCTTGGCTTGCAAGGGAGGACATCATTACCTCCCACAAGTTCTTTAGGGAAACTTTGACCTAACATTTCATCTCTAGGAATTGAATTCACTTGTTCCTAATTGGATTTTTACATGGGATGTATCTACATTTGGACATTACACTATGTTGAACGAACAACAAGATGTAGTGGTTTTAAAAATAACTAGACCTTTTTACAACTAGCCAATGCCATGGTCACCCAATTTTTGTGGTTGTATTTTGCATTGTTTGATGTGAATGTCATTGTGAAATTTATTCCCCTCGAAACATTTGAAACTTGATAGTTTAGTCAACACCACATGCCATACCCTTGCTAGGATTTGGATGATTGTACTTAGTGTATTTTTGGATCATTTTTTGTTAGTATGTACTCAGACTAGAACTTGTTTGTTTGTTAATAATCCATGTCAAAATCAATTTATCTATACATTAATATTTTGTCTAAAGGGGTGTTATGTTGGGCATTTTACACCATACTTATGCCTTGAAATTTTTGTTAAACTTATTTGTGTATGTGTCATTTGAGTTGCGAAGGGTAGTATTATGCTACACAAATCATGTCAAAACATTTTGAGCCTTTTAAGTCTTTGAAACATAACATTGACCACATTATTTGAGCATGCTTATGTCATTAGGATGTTCAATTTGTTTCAAGACTTGTTTATCAGTGTATTAAAAAGTATTTGTTTCAAACCATGTCATGTATACCATTTGGACCTTTGTCTTATGCTATCATTCTATCCAATCTTATCTAACTTGTTTGGTCAGATCCTAGTTTTCAACATTGAGTTTTCAATTAGCCTTGTCATGTTCAGACTCAAATATGGATTGATTTCTATTTAGGCCTTAATTTATGGGGTTGATACATAGATATTTGTTTTTTAGGTTGTATAGCTTTAGTTAATTGATTACCCAAATTTGAAATATATTGATGGTTTATTTGTTTCATGCCTATCCTCATCATTGTTTTTTCCTTTATTTAGGAAAACATGGTGTTTCTTCAAAGATCCTTTTGTTTTATGTCTTATGCCAACTGATCATATTTATGTTTGATTCTATGTGATGATTTTATGTCAAAGTTATTTCTAAACTTATTATATTAAATCAAATCACATGATACCTTTGTTTAAGTCTAGATTTTAATGCCATTTGGCCAAAAGTCCTAGCACATACCTATTTTCTTGAGCCTATATTTTGACTCCATGTTTGGATAAAAGACCTAGTAAGTCAACTTTTGCCTTTCCTAGTTTAGTCCTTGTTTGGAACACTTTGACCTAGACCTTTGACATGCTAGTTTTTATTCAGATGCTTGAAATTTTGTGCATATGAAATTTGACATTAGACATTTGATATTAGGCTATTTTATGCCAAATATTAGTAAAATCATTTTGGAGATATAGCTCCACTTTCGACCAAGTTAGACCAAGTTTGAACCATTTGTCCTTTAGACAGTTTTTCAAAGTTTGTAGATTTCTAAGCCTTTTTGTTTCCAAGATTTCATCATTTACGTGGATATGTCTCACTACAGTTATGGTGGATTTACATACAATCCAACTTATGATAGAATGGTTGTACAAAATCCCTCTAGGAACCCCTATAGAGAAATAGTTTCTAAGGAGTTTTATTATTCTCCATACAATACTCCATATGGGGAACATAATAAAAATCCACAAAATCTAAATCGAGACATTGATTGGCATGAAGATGCTTGTGAGGAGGACTTTGAAGACCCAATTATAGATAATGTTTTTTGGCATATAAATCCATACCATCTTTGTAATAATCAGTACATGGAACATATTCAAGAACCAACTTATAAGCCAGCTCATGACTGGGATGATATGGTTTATGAGGAAGACTTGGATGCTTTGGCGTATACGAGTAATCAAGCTCCACCACAACATACCATTTCTATTTCAGGACCACAATGGCGCACCATTCCCATACCAAGACCTCATCCTTTGGTTTGTGAAAGTAACCAAGATCCATAAAACCTAACCATTTCTATACCAAGACCTCATCCTTTGGTTTGTGCAAGCAATTAAGCTCCACAATGACCCTTCATCATTCTAGGACCTAGTCCTTTGGATTATGTGATCAATGAAGCCCCATAACACCCTATCATTACCGTCTCAAGACTTTTTCCTTTGGCTCATGTAATTAATCATGCTCCCCAATACCCTACCCTTATCCAACCACAAGCCAATCCTCATCCAAAATAAATCCCATCCAACCCTTAATCGATCCAGTCCTTCAAAGGCCAAATTATGTTTAAAATTGGTATCTTCCAACTTATTGGAAACCAAGGCCAAAATAACCAACCAATCCAAGATGCTTTTGTTGAACCAACTATTTGTGATAAGTCAACCTATGATGAATCACCTATTGATCCTATCCCAATTTTTTAGGAGTCTCACTCTGACAAGCCTGTCATTGCTGAGTTGCTTCTTAATGATTATAAATACCTTTGGGAAAATCATTACCTTCACCATGTGCCTATTTTTTAAGAACCTCCTATTGACAAGACAATCTATGAGGAGTTGTCTCTTATCCTTTTTCCCATCCTAGAGGAGTCCCACTTTAACAAACTAGTCTTTATGGAGCCCATTATGTCATCACAGGCTATTACTTATCCAATACCGAATATTCAACAAGACATCATTATAGAAGAGTACCCATCAGATGAAGAATCAGTGTTAGAGTCAAGTTCCATTCTTGAACCAAAATTGGATTTAGCATCAAAATCAAAATCAACATCACTCTCAGCATCAGATTCAGATTCCCTTAAGTTAGAATTAGATTTAGATACAAAATATGTTCATGGTTGTTACAACATTGGTTATGCATGCTTTGAAGATCAATTTAAATAAATTTGTGATCCTTCAATGGTTTTTGAGGATGATTACTTCAACTTTGACACAAGTTATCCTAGTATCTTCTACAAAGATTGTGTAGCCTCTCCCCATTTCATTACCATTCCAGAGGCCATTACCATCAACCAAAATAGCCATATCATTGACATTCCATGTCTCACAAGTGTTGATTAGGATTAAAAAAATCACACTTTTTTGAACTACATCCATTGAAACATAGAATTTGAAGAAGAGAAAGGAGGCCAAGACCACATTCATGTAGCAGAAGAAAACTCTCCTAGCGAAACCTTTTCAAAGGCGCTAGGATACAATCAAAGTTTTAAATCAACATCTTCTACTGAAACTTTTTCAGAAGTGCTAGAAGAAAATCAAAGTCAAAATTAAACATTCCTTAGTGAAACCTTATTGAATATGCTATGGGATAATCAAGACAACTTTATTGGTGAAAACCTCTTTGAGGCACCAATAGCTGAGCACAAAATTTATTCAATGCTTGATGAAGACAAAATCAAAGATAAAATTAAAATAGCTTCCTATCTACAACCTAATCAGATGGTATCTACTCTCAAGATCAAATAATATAAAAATCTGGTGGTCCTATCGAGAGACCAAGTCTTCAGCCCTAACACATCCAAAATTATGTTGAATCTGACATTAGCAATATTACATGTGACTAAACGCCCCGATCTTCACTTATCTCCCCACCATTAATCATGTTATTATCATCAACCATTCGATTTCACAATCAAACCTAACATCTATTATTTTTCCTTATTTGCCATCCATGGCCACTCTTTCCTTTGCAGAGGCTACAAAGACACATTATCTTAACGTTTGAAGGAATCAAAATCAATGACCAATGAAGATCATACAAGCATTATCAAAAATCAAATTTATAGGTAGTTATTGATGGAGTAGATATTCAGATGAGGTTTGGGATAGAAATTAACATGTTCAAGTATTCTATTTTTATCATTTGTTGATTAGGATGTGCATCTCCCCATCAGCAAGAATAATATAATCAAAAACCACACCCAAGCCAAAAACATGTACCGTGCCATTTCAGTTCCATACCATTACCATTATTACATATCCATTAGTCATTATCACAGATCCTTTTATTCAATCCATCACTTGGGGGAAAGCCTCTTACGATTCTATCTAGACCATCATTATCTATAACAATACCATGCCATCCTATCATTCCATTCCTAACTAGGCCAAAGCTTGTTTTTGGTCATCCTATCCAATCCTATTTTGATCTTGGTTCATTTGGTTCTTCCATCACCTTTTTTTGAGATTATTCCATTCAAGTTTCAACAATAAATCAAGTCTATGTTTAAATGGTAGTCTATGAAAGCAGTATGATAGTTGATTTTGTAAGATATCTTTTATCCTATGCATGCTTATTTATGTGAGCTTGATTATAACCACTTATGGGCAAATCAGTATTTTACCAGTCTTGCTACTAATTATAATCACTTATGGGAAAATTAATATCAATGACCTATGTTATTTTATCCTAGTTATAAACACCTATAGGAAAACTAGGGGTAACACTTGTTTACCATGCATTGCCACATCACCTTGCCATTAAGTTTTTGATTTGATTAGCCATTTGCCAAATTTGAGAACTTATTGGGACCTAACTAGTTTTTCCCCACCTTTTGTGTAGATGGAATTACTATGACTTGAGGTCATTTTAGGACTATGTGGGTCATGCTCAATAAATGTTGAGGTCACCTCAGTCTCCCTTTCTATATGATCTCACCATTTTGTGAGAAACCTAAGACAAACACTCTTGCTATTTTGTGAGTAGGTATCTTTTAATTCTCTAACGAGTTAAGATACCTCAATAATTTAAAAAAAATTCATGACATTTAAAAAAATACAAAAATATTTATCCTATCTAAGCCTAGACAGTTATCCTTGATCTGCGTTACTAGGTCATTACCATTGTTAGGATGCTTTCTTTTGCTTTTATTTTTAGGATTTCTATTTGTTGTTTATTTTAGGTTATTTGTTTTTTGTTTATTCATGTACCTATTTATTTTCTTTTAGCATTGTTGCCTCAACTAAGTCTATATGTATGCATTGGGTGATTCCTTACACACACTATTCTTGAGTCCATCCATATTTATCCATCAACATTGTCATAGTTGTTTTTATCATTGGTGCAATGTTTTTGAGTGTTTATTGGATCGGGGGTCAATCCTTATGAATTTTTTGGCCAAGTCTTCATGGTGTTCTATCATGATGCCTACCATCACATGCTATAGTAAAAATTAGCTTCAAGAAGATCTATAATCAATGGAGATGTAGAAGTTTCTCCTTGGTACCTTGGCAAATCCTCCCATCCCACCCTTGATCAATATAACTCATTTGACCATTCTAGTTTAATCATTATTAATCAAGATAAGCATTTCCTCATTGACAGGTACAACTGAATCATTATATTGATCAATCTCATTCCTCTATCAATCTATTTCATCACTTTACACCCACTCATCTTTAATCTATATTCCAAGTTATATCCTTGAGTTATGGTTACTAATCAACCCTAATTGGGGTAAAATCATGTTTAGCCAATCTAGGTCCTTGTAGTGATTATAAACACCCATGGGAAAATTATTATTTTGACTTTTACTCCTAATTATAACCACCTTTCACAAAATTGGTATCCTTTTTGCATCAATGCATGCAAACATTTTCTCATTTGGATTAATCTCAACCATAGATTAATTCCACCTTTCTTTTTGTTTCTTTTCAACGGATCATCCATCAACAAATGTGATGGCCACTCCCTTGAGGGGGCATCATCACAAGCTTCCCAAAACTATTTGGAGCTTTTTTCTTCAATCATCATCTTCTTTTTGGCATACATGCCATCTCTCATTATTTCAGAAGACATCGCTTTGCCTACGATTTGAAACATCTTCCCAAATAGGGGCAAATAGTACACCTAAAATTGGCCACCAATAACCTCCAACTAGGCTTTCAACTAATGTCCACTTAAAATACACAATTTGGCCTAAAACACTAAAATATTCTAAATGATATGAAACTGACATATTCAAGTGCCAATTTTGGCTAGGGTATCCTTAAATGGAGCAATGAAATTTATGGGACAACTAACTTTGGTTAGATCATTTTGAGTCAAAATGCAAATTTTGTACCTAAGTGCTTTGGATTGATCTTTCCTATACAATTTCTTCCATAAGACATGCCTTTGTTATTTTTTATCAGTAACATCCTAAATGGGATAATGGATCAAATGCATCTGATATTGCCTTCCAATTCCAATCCAGTCAAATTTTAGACCAATAAGAAGGCATTCTGATCAATTTGAGTAATTTGTGCATAAAGTGCTTAAACATGCTTAAGAGATAATTAACCCAAATCAAGTCCTAATTAATAATTTCATAAAAACCTGTTGAAAACTTATTTTTGGAAATAGATATTGAATATTTGCATCATCAAGTGACCTCATTTCTTGGGAAGACATACCTAGGCCATAAATACCATAAATATCAGGATTCATGCCTCCCATGCCATATCAAATCCTTATATGCCTCTTAATTTCTCCTCTATCCCATATATTGATGAGCCTATTTATGAATTTTAATTACATAATTGGATTAATCCTTAGTCACACATCTCAATCTTGAGATGAGTGGTTTAGGTTGATTCTAATCAATCTCAAAAGTTTATAAATAGAGAGGTCATTAACATCATTTCTATTCTATTTTGGTGTAAAGTTATAATGCAGAAATACCTTCAAGAATCCATTTCAATTAGTGTTACCATGGAAAATTTATTCTAAGCCAAGCCAAGCCATAAGCCAAAGGTGCCAAGGAGAGATGGAGGTATCCAAGCTTCCATTGGCAAGGACTTCATGAGCACAAGCTGAGAAAGCCACTACAACAAGCATTTTTTAGCAAGCAAGGTAGGTAAAAGAGGTTTATTTTACATTTTAGTTGTGTGTTTTATTCATGTTTATTAACTAAGCTCTCCCTAGTGTTTAGACCTAGAGATGTTATGTTATTTAGTGTCTTTCTTTCATTTTGGAACTAACACCATACTAACCATACTCTCTTGAGTCAAAATCATAGAAAACATCATGTAAGGAATGTATCAACTATGGATGGAACATAATCCGATATAAGGTCATGTGTTATATCATTTATAACAAGTTTAATTCTCGTGGAACTTAGTGTATGATGATTGGGTTTAAAAGGTAAAGGATTTTTTGGTATTTATTATGAGATAAAATGTTTTATCAATGATTGAATTCACTATGAAACACACTAAATTATCTATGGTGTTTCCTAAGTATGTGATGTATAAGATGGTGCTATGTTTAGTCTCCTAGTAATTCTGTATTGTACTGAGTATATAGATGGATCTTGTATATGTGTAACAATCAATATTGTATCTTGATCTAGATTATGTACATCAACTACCTCTGAATACTAATCCTAAATGTGTGTAGCATTATTATTTAATAATGATATTTAATGTGTCTAAACTAGTTACAATGGTGGTGGGGGCAAATGGGGATATATAATGTAGGGGTTATAAATATCATAATCTTTAAATTGTAACAAATCTATTAAAATATATGTACATTAGGCATTGGTGTACTATAGATGGAACTACATTAAGTATCTACATCCAATGTGTTATGCCACTACCCATATAATAATATAAATAATTTCATTGTATTTTAAGTTTTTTGACATGTGTATCCAAGAGACTGAGTAATTTCCATCATGCAAATAATATCAGAGTGGATCTATTAATAATAATAATAGTATATCTAGGTTACTACTCAATGTCAAAACATGTGAATAATTAATGAAAATTGTAATCACCATCAACTACATTATTGTCTTCAAATGTAGTCATAGGCTCTTGAGGTGGAGTATCGCTAATTACACCAGTGATAATATATAGTGGATGATCATATGTCACATATTTAGGATTAATTTTATATACATGATGTAACTCTATAATTTACTTTGTTTATGTTCACTTTTTTTAGGTAAGGGATCATAAAAAAATATTCCATTTTGGTTTCCATTTTGCTATGATTGAGATTCCTCTATAGGATACCCAAATCAATAAAGTTGTCATCAATGAGATCATGCATCTTGTCTTATCTTAATTTTTTTTTGGTTAAACACCTTTCAATCTGATGATAATCACAATATGTATTGCCATCACAATTCCTTTGTCTACATCTACTTAGATCAATATATTATGGAGGAAGGAGTGTGATACATTTACATTCAATAAACATCTTTCAAAGTACATGAGGAGGTGATGATCACCATTAAAACTACCTCTTTGGTTGAGTTTCCAATTTTAATTGGATCATATATTGTGACACCATATTGAATATAGCCTTCACCTCATTATTTTCATCACATATCTTGTCTTTATAAGTTTATTCTCTTTGAAAATTCATTGTTGAAGTACTCACATGAGTTGATATATATTTAATTTTTGTAATGTCCCACTATGATATACCTATTTTTAATGTAAGGAGCCTCTTAATTATTGCTATGTTATGGACTTATGCATTTTTTCACCTTTTGATAAACAAAAATGTATATATAATAATCCATGAATTATTATATTATAATACACATGTGGATACATTTATGATATTTTTATTATGAGATCATAATTGTGTATGAACATATTATTTCTTTATGAGATATTATATTTATCTTCCATGAGATGTTATGTTTAAATTATTTATTAAAATCAGTATGTCATGATATATGATTTTAAATATTATTGTAAATGATTATGAATATTATTAATTAACCCCATTGAACCATATAAATACTATGATTAATATTTTCATTAAATAAATTTGAAATCTAAAAAATCTATATTGATGTTGAGCTAAGTTTTTATGGGATATAAATAATGTCTTCTACGTGCCTAGGGATATGATATATTAATGTATATGGGTTGATGAATATGTTTGCATGTCACACATACCCTTTAGTTAATTATATGGGTCTAATATATTATGACAAATGAGTAAATTATGGAATTAGTGCATGGGGGTAATGGTGAATGTACATTGGGCTTAGAAGTTTACCCATCTATTGTTAGTTATTATTTCTATATAAAGGAGATGGATATAATTTTAGATATATCAATCAATCAAATATTTATTCAGTCTTATATTTAGTATAACATATTGGAGGTTTTGCCCTTGAAGTGACATTATGAAGTTGTTCCTTCCTAACGTAGTATTGTATGGTGTTTTCCTACCTTAATATATCATATCCCTAGGTATATATAAATTTACATCAGGTTGGAAATTGAGCTGATGTAATTTAATAGGAGACCCAATAGTGGATGATAACCTTGAATATCATGGGATACATGGCACATTCATCTCTTAGACATTTGACATCTTCTAAATGAGTACAAGTGGAACATTGTATTTCAATTTGGATTGATAGACGGTCATGAAACATAAATAAATAAAATTAAAAAGTGGCTCATGTTTCATTATCATGAATATAATAATTTGGAGAAACATAAAAAGGGACTCCATAAAATACAAAATTAAGAGTTCTCCATCCAAATAGAAAATATAATTTATCATTGAGGGAAAAAAAAGACACATGATAGTAGTCACATGACCAATATATTAATTTAATGGATGAGTTTGATATGTCTAGGAAGAACATCCAAATTTTGGGGGTAGGTGAAGAAATAAGGAATGGCCATCCCAATTCTTGTCCTTGAACCAACATGATGACACTCAAATTTCAAAGGTACTTGGTAGAAATAAAATGACAAATAAAAAATGCTTGGAAATTACTGAATACAACATGATGACACTCAAATTTCAAAGGTACTTGGTAGAAATAAAATGACAAATAAAAAATGCTTGGAAATTACTGAATACAAGTAAAAATTTTGTAAGAAGAGACCAAAAAAATTAATAATATGTTGGGTTATAAAAAGATATAAAAAACATTTAAAAAGACAAAGAATTTAGTCTAGGAAGAAGGGAAAAAATAATTTCAAGAAAAGAATAGATTCGGGAAAGAACTTGGCGAGACAATGTCATGTGAAAGGTAACAACCAAAGTTTTTTTTATTGGTATTTATCTTATTTACTATTTTGGATTCTTAGAAATATAATATTTATTATGAAAAAACTTATTTATATTTACATTTTATTCTATTTCCATTGAATGAGTTTTAATTGATTATTAGTAATGTCATTTATTGAATTTGGCATCTTTAAAAACAATAGCTAGACTATTTTCTTTAAATTTATATAATTATTCTTATTAATTTTTATTTTCCATCCTATGTGATTTCTTTGGGTGGTTTCAAGGAGAATAAAAATATATCTACGTATTTGGAATGTTCATTAGGTTCACTGGCATTTTCAGCTATATAGCATAGAGTCCATTATTCAGGTGTAAGAGAAATAGTTAAGTGCCATTCTAATGTCTTTGGGGCATATTACCAACTATTTGATTAAAATATCCACTTTATGCAATCTTATTCCTTATTATACATTCTATTACATACTTAGATAATGTTTAGTTCTTGAGACAATGTATGGTTTGTGGATCTTATATTCAATATAATATTTTCCATTTTTGAAAATTTTATTATGACTTTATGTTATTGAAATTTATATATTTAATTTGATTTCATATAGAATTGGTTGAGTTTTATCTGCTTCCCTTATTTATCACCTTGAATTATTGTTATTAAAAATTTTGAATCTCTATGATATCCATCATTTTGTTCGTTGGTTTATTAAATTGGAATTATGAATAAGATAGAATGTTGGGATGCCAATTGAGACTAGAATTATTGGGTTATAAAATAATGGATTATGTAGAGACTAATCAATAGAGAAGTAAGAGGATTTCTCACTACTCCCTTATGGATAGTATACACTCATCGTGAGGGTGGTTGGGTGGAACATGGAACCAAATCATCTCTTCATCTAGTATTTGATCATTTTTTCAAATAGAGACTAACCAATGAGATAACAACTCCAACTATTATGGTGTAAACATTGTTAATTTCATTTCTATTTTTATAATAATAAATAAAAATAGAAAACTTTGTTTAGTTTTTCTATTGCATCAACAAAATAGAATAATGAATTTATCTTATGGAATATGTATGGAACTAGAAATGCATATGGAAAATAGAAATCATGGTGTTATTATGTTGAAATTGATCGTGACAAAAGTATATTTTTTAATGTAAATTTATTTTTAAATGATAAGGAATTGTAGTATCTTACCATTATAGATCAAATATTTATTTTCTTAAATTATACATTGATCCAACATTCTGAATATTCAAGAAACTCAGTAGAAAGAACAAAAACCAATAAATTACTTTGACAATTTTGGTGACACCTTATAAACAAAATGTTATTTTTTTCTCAGTATATAAATATGCATTTGATCATTCTTATCTCACAAAATAATTTATATATTTATGTATCCATGATATATAACTTCCATAATAAATGACTATTTAAATATTAAATAAAATGAAGATTAGACCTAATTCACAATTAAATAATACCCTTAGAAGTTTTTTTAATCCTTAAAAGTATCACATTAAATAAACGAGCACTTTATATAGATGGTTTATTTATTGGTTTTGAAAATAAATTAAGTTAAGGAAAAATAAAATGACAAAAATGTAGTGATTCAATCTCTCTCTTAAGAGATAGACTTTACCTCCCATGGAAACATTTAGTCTTTGCCTCTCTTAAAATGTCTCAAGAGCTTAGGGAAACATATTTTCATTTACCGTGGGAGAAACTATAACACCACATCAGCCTAAAATATTATGCGATTTAAAGACTATTTGAAATTCTACTACCAACTCAAGATTAAGTCATATGTATAGGGTCCATAAATTTATACCTTGGAATAAGCATTAAAAACAATGAGGAAACTATATTTTCATGCCTCAAAAAAATCAATCAATGAAAATGGTTTAAGACGTAATTTTAAAACAATATTAAGATGTGTGGGATGAGGAATGGTCCACAATGATATGGACCTTACATTTTGATATAATAATAAATATGGGTTCACAATGATTTTGATAATTCATAAATTCCATGATGATAATATAGAGTTTTTTAAATCAAACCATTATGAAATTTAATTAATAAAAAACTAAAGACCCTGAGTTAACATATAATTTATCATCTCACATCATAAAAGAGTATATTTATAGATGTTTTATATATGTTTTAGATATTCAGAATCCAATGGTTGGTTTTGTTTTAACCCTGGAATAACTCGAGTATAGTGTTATCTTGAGACCCTTTCCTTAAGCCCATGATTGTACCCTAACATGTATTAATATGGTTGTAATGCAACTATCCTAGCATATTATACCAAAATAACTAATTATCATTTATTTGTGATGAACCTCCTACAGCAATTTACCTATTACAACAGATTTAATCAAAATATGCCAAAATAAAATAACTCTTACCAATAACAGATACACAGAAAGCTTATATTGATCGCAGGCCTCTTCGAGGGGGCAACCTCCTTTGAGCAAGCTCAATACAATGAATTCGTGGATGCCTTTATTCGGCCTTAACACTTACTTATATACTAACTCTATTCTAACAACTACTACTTCCCCTTGTATGTGGGATAATTCGAATAAGCTCTAAGGGATGACTTACAAAGCATATGCGTCCATAGCAATTAAGCACGGGTTCCTAACATCCCCTCCCTCTTAAAAAAAAGCTTTGCCCTCAAAGCTTCAAATGTGGGAATTGTTGTTGAATCTGGAAGAGTGGTTCCCATGTTGCATCTTCTGGTTGCATGCCGTGCCATTGGATTAAGACTTCTGTGATGGAGCGGGATCGAAGTTGGCAGGTGCGCCTGTCCAAGATTGCTTCGGGCTCGAGAAGGATGGAGCCTTCGTTATCAAGTGCTGGTAAAGCTGTCTGCACTTGGATGTTGGATCCAAGAACTTGTTTCAAACATGAGACATGAAAGACGGGATGAACTTGGGAGGAAGGTGGAAGCTCTAACTTGTAAGCAACTGACCCAATCTTTTGAAGAACCTTATATGGCCCATAAAACTTTGGAGCAAGCTTTTGGCGCCCTTTTTGTTTTAGTGATGATTGCTTGTATGGCTGTAGACGAAGAAAGACCATATCACCAGGTTGAAAGGTACGCTCAGAGCGGTGTTGACCAGCCTGCTGCTTCATTTGGTTTTGGGCCATGTGGAGATTGTTTCGCAAGGTGCGGAGAATCTGATCCCGGTTTCGGAGAGTAGTGTCAACTGCCTGAACTGGTGAGCTACCAGGATGATATGGAAGAAGTGGTGGTGGTGCTTGACCATAAACTGCCTCATAGGGAGTCATTTTGGTGGAAGTGTGGTATGAGGTATTGTACCACCATTCATCTAGGGGAAGCCACTTGACCCATTGATGTTGTTGTTCTGAAGCAAAACAACGAAGGAAGGTCTCCAAGCATTTGTTGATGATTTTTGTCTGGCCATCTGTTTGTGGGTGGTACCCAGAGCTCATTTTCAATTGTGTGCCTGTGCGACGAAATAGTTCCGTCCAAAAATGGCTAGTGAAAGTGGCATCACGATCTGAGACAATTGAAGAAGGAATGCCATGAAGACGGAAGATCTGATCCAAGAAAACCTGTGCAACTGTGGACGCGGTGTATGGGTGGCTGAGTGCACAAAAATGACTATATTTGGAGAGGTGATCGACAACAACTAGGATCACTGTCTTTCCCCCAGATTTAGGGAGGCCCTCAATGAAATCCATGGAAATATCTATCTAGATCCTAGTAGGAATGGGCAAGGGCATGAGCAAACCAGGAGTCAATGTGGTTTCACCTTTGTGTCGTTGGCAGGTTTCACATTCAGCCACCATCTGTTTAATTTTGGTTTTCATGCCTTTCCAAAAGAAGTGTCGACGTGCCCGCTCATAGGTTTTGAGAACCCTGAGTGCCCTACTGAGGGGGAAGCCTGATGTAGGTCTGAAATTTGGGGAAGCACCAAACGACCCTTGTATCGCAGAGAAGCACCATCCCATGAATAATGTGGTATGGCAGAGGGGTCAGTGGTCAATTGATGAATGATGTGGCATAAGGATGGATCATTTACATACCCTTGTTGGACAAATTCCAACCATTTAGGAATGGGCATGGAGATGGCAGAGAGGGAAGGGTGGTCCTCGAAGGTTCTTGAGAGAGCATCAGCCACAACATTGTCTTTTCCCTTCTTATAGGTGATCTCATAGTCATAGCCCATGAGTTTGCTGACCCACTTCTGCTGAGCTGGGGATGAGACCCGCTGTTCCAAGAAATATTTCAAACTCTGATGATCAATTTTGATGCAAAAATGGTTTCCCAGTAAGTAGGGTCTCCATTTTTGTACTGCATGTAAAATTGCCATCATTTCCTTTTCATATGTAGACAAAGCTAAATTGCGGCCAGAAAGGGCTTTGCTGGTGAAGGCAATTGGTCGGCCCTCTTGGAGAAGAACAACACCCAAGCCAATGCCACTGGCATCACTTTCGATGGTGAAAGTTTTGCTGAAGTCTGGCAGTGCCAAAATTGGTGTACTACACATAGCCTGTTTGAGTTGGATGAATGCCTGATCAGATGTTGCACCCCAGGTGAAAGCATCCTTCTTCAATAAGGAAGTCAAAGGAGCCACGATCTTTCCATAATCTTTGACAAACTTGCGATAGTATCCTGTCAGGCCTAAGAAACCACGAAGGCTCTTGAGGGTGGTTGGTTGAGGCCAATTCTGCATAGCACTGATTTTTTCTGGGTCCACGCGAACCCCATTGGCTGAAACAATGTGCCCCAAATAGTCAATTTCCTCTTGAGCGAATGAACACTTGGATTGCTTGGCACATAATTGATTGTCGGCTAACAACTGTAATGCCTTGTCAAGATGTTGGAGATGCTCGGCCCATGTGCGGCTATAAACCAAAATGTCATCAAAGAAAACTAAAATAAATTGACGGAGAAAAGGCCGAAAGATTTTATTCATGAGTGCTTGAAAAGTGGAAGGGGCATTTGTAAGGCCAAATGGCATGACAAGGAACTCATAGTGACCCTCATGTGTACGGAAGGCTGTCTTGGGAATGTCATCAGGATGCACTCGAATTTGATGATAGCCAGAATGCAGATCCAACTTGGAGAAGAATTTGGCCCCATGGAGCTCATCAAGAAGCTCATCAATGACAGGAATTGGGAATTTATCCTTGATAGTGAGGTGGTTAAGGGCTCGAAAGTCTATGCAAAGGCGCCACGACCCATCTTTTTTGTGGACAAGAAGCACTGGGGAGGAATATGGGCTGGTGCTGGGGTGGATAACGCCAGACTTGAGGAGTTCCCGGACTAAGTTCTCAATTTCCGTCTTTTGCAGATGGGGGTAACGATATGGCCGAATGTTGGGTGGAATGCTTCCTGGAAGGAGAGGAATGCGGTGATCTTCAGGGCGTGAAGGGGGTAGCCCTACTGGTTCTAAAAAAATGGTTACATGCTTGTCGAGTATGGCTTGTAAGTCTGTAGGGTGGTTAGAAGCAGCAGAGGGCTGGAGTTGAATGGAATGCAGTTGTGCAATGACCCCATGTGAGCCTTTTTTCAAAAGTTTTTCCATGCGATGAGAACTGATGATGCTAGCAGATCCTGGTAATAACCCTTTTAAGGTGTGCTTCTGACCATTATCTGTGAACTGCATCCAAAGCTCAGAGAAGTCCCATAAAATAGGTCCTAATGTGCGAAGCCATTGTGCCCCTAAAACCACATCACACCCACCTAAGGGTAGGGCAAACATATCAGAGCGACAATTATAATTGCCGATTGCAAGACGCACATTTCGACACTTCCCTTTACATGGCAATGTGCCCCCATTAGCAATCATGACTTCAAAGCTAGAACAAGGGTATATAAAGCAGTCTGCTGCCTTAGCAATCCGAGGATCAATGAAATTGTGAGTACTGCCCGAGTCAATGAGGATTGTGAGAGGGATCTTTTTGAAGCACCCTTTGACCTTCATGGTTTGGGGAGTAGTGACACCTGCTAGTGCATGTACTGAGATCTCAGGTTGAGTCTCTTGAACCATTGGGTCCTCTTCAGTGCCGGGTTCATCTTGAGCATCTTGAAATTCTAGAATATCAATCTCGCTGTCTTGTTCTGGTGGTGACTCCACATCTAGCAAGTAAAGTTTTTGTTGGACGCACCTGTGACCCTTAACCCATTTGTCATCACAGTTGTAACATAATCCTTTTTCTTTACGAGCCCACATCTCTGTCTCAGTCAGGCGCTTGATTGGTGTGGTTATGGTTGTTCGCTGATTCACTGTGTTCTTGGCTGGTAAAAAGGTGGGAGGTCGACGCTGTGTGGAGAGTTTATCTTCTGCTAACTTAGCCAGACCCAAAGCATCCATCATATTTTCAGGTCGAAACATTTTTACCACTGAGCGGATCGGCTCTCTAAGGCCACTAACAAAGCAACTTTTGAAGAAGTCATCTGACAACCCTTCAGTGTGATTAGCGAGTTTTTCAAATTCAAGCTGATATTGCCGAACAGTTCCTGTTTGACGGAGTTTGGTGAGGGTGCCTGTGAAATCCTCAAATGTTGAGGGACCAAACCTACCCAAAATTAAGGATGCAAAAGTTGACCAATCAGGTTCATCATTGGTCTTGAGATACCAACGGTACCACTGAAGTGCTTCGTGTTCCAAATGAAAGGAAGCAATTGGGACTTTGTTTACAGAATAAGTATTGTGGAGGTTGAAGAATTGTTCAGCTCGATATATCCATCCTGTAGGATCTGTACCATTGAACCGTGGAAAGTCTAGCTTAGGTCCACGGGAGGAGTTGGAAGTAAAGGAGTGACGCTCTGAAGAAGACTCCTCCTTCTGCATTCGGTTGAGCAAGATGCTATTCTGTTGATTCAAGCCACGCATCATATCGGTTAACTCTGTAACCTGAGATTTCAAGGTGGCGATTTCTTCCTCCATGATTTTTGTGCTTGCACGAGTGGTGACCATAACCAGTTGTGAATAGCCGGGGATCCTTTGGACTTTTTTTTTTTTTTGCTGCTGTTTTCTTTTTTCTTTTTTTTTTTGCTGCTGTTTTTTTCTTGCTTGCTGTTTCAGGAACGGATTGTCTGCAACTGTGTGGTTCAAAATATCATCAACTGTGGGTATGCTGTTGTTTGCTCTCTGAACCTGATAAGTTGGATATGGACCCCAGGTTTGTTTGGCTGCCTAAAGGATTTTAAAATTCTCTCTGGCCACCAAAGCTGTCTGAGCGAGTACCGCTCTCCAGAAATTTCTAGCTGTGGGTTTACCTCTTAACGACAGCTTTTGGTTTACCTCACGGGTGGGATCTAGTCAATCAGGTTGGGGTCGTTGCCCTTTTCGCTGGCAGGTCCTCTCAATGGGCCAGCTACTTCGGGGTTCCTGTGGTACTCTTCACAATGAGTTTTAGGGCTTATGCCCAAGCACTTCCCACAATTAAGCAGATAGGTATTTACCCAATCTGAAATGATGGAACCTGCAATGAAAAATTTCTTGCCAAAAAATGGCGCAGCTCCTGGAAAGCCCTGCTTTGAAAAAAAAAATTGCGCCAAATCTACCCACAAAGCCAAGAAAGCGCTCTGATACCAAATGTGATGAACCTCCTACAGCAATTTACCTCTTACAACAGATTTAATCAAAATATGCCAAAATAAAATAACTCTTACCAATAACAGATACACAGAAAGCTTATATTGATCGCAGGCCTCTTCGAGGGGGCAAGCTCAATACAATGAATTCGTGGATGCCTTTATTCGGCCTTAACACTTACTTATATACTAACTCTATTCTAACAACTACTACTTCCCCTTGTATGTGGGATAATTCGAATAAGCTCTAAGGGACGACTTACAAAGCATATGCGTCCATAGCAATTAAGCACGGGTTCCTAACATTATTTTGCAAGTCCATTTCATGGAAATAAAAACATGTCAATATGCATATCTTTGTGGGCTTGCATTATAAGGTTTTGGTTATTTGTTCAGAGAAAAAATAGGTAGTTTATTTTGGAGTATCACAATGGGGTGCTAAATTTAACGAGTTTGACTCCTTGGTATCTCATTGTATTATATAACTCATGAAATGATTTGAATCTATTGAAAATTATTGATTCATGGAGTGGTGGTATAAAAAATTATTTGAAAATATCTTGCAGTAAATTATCATCTATAATGTTGGTCATCTTGGCTAACATGGTCTTGTATAAAAACACAATATCATTAATTAGCTCATTAGATCTTTGCTTTAGTTATGTAATTATTGTATACGACAAATTCTCATCAATGTTGATGGAAAAATTGTGTTAATAATTGGTCAACCAAGGTATTTAATTTTGTTATGCATTGAAGAGGGAAATCATAAAACCATCTCAATGAATACTCTTTAAGACTCCCTAAAAATAACTTGGTTAATATCATATTATTATATACATAGTCCAATCAATTTGCATGGAATGATCTAAGATGTTGTTCATGACCACATTTAGATTCACACAAAGGGATATTGGGAGATAATAATCCTTTAGGGAGAGTACAGGATGATATTTCAGGAGCTAATGAGTTGTGGAGCAAGGCATGTGAATCCAAGGTATGACTAACACTTGATGCAGCTTGTTCTAATTGAAAGACATTGGTATGTAGAGCTATATCAACTTAATAAATGGATTTTGAATTATATGAGGGTGTAAATGGGATGTACATAGCCATCTTGTATGGGGTAAAGGTTATTGATGTGTAGGCAAATCTCTCTCAAGATATTCTATGGCAAACTTGAATTAAGAAGAAAGAATGTGCAGAAAATTTAACACAAGAAGTTTTCTCACAATATATGCTTCATATTCAATAATATGGAATTATAACTTTTCCTCACCACTACCACATTACAATTGTTCAAAACACAATATCCTTGCTTACTTGTCTTTCCAAGGGAATAAACAGAAACCACTATGAAAATACAAAGAAGGTTTATCATCCTTTTTTAAAAGCTAAAAAACTACTATTCAAGGAAAATTCATCCACCTTCCATCATGAGTGTTAGACAATCATAATTACTCCCCATATCCCATTTGGGGTCATCATAACCAAGGTTAAGTCTCCCATGTGCAAAAGTTGGCTCCACCCTTTCATGTCTAGTAAAAAAGATAAAAGGAGATTCCAATTATGAATAGTGAACCTTGTCCCCCATCATCACAAACCTCCAAAAGTTGATTGGTTCCCTTTCTGATCACATTTATTTGTCTCATGAGAATTTTGACCCATGACACATAGGCAATCAAAAATAGTAGCTAACAACAAAAGTGACAATTTGGAATAGTGCTAATTTGGAATAGTTGCAAGTAGGGACCGCCATGACACTTCAACAAGTGGAACCACATCAGCATGACACTCTAGAACATGAAACCACAACACTAAGACACTTCATCAATTGAAATAGTGGTGCTACATTAGTTATAAATGAAAAAATAAGGGATCAAAGAGTATGCTATAATATTTAGTCAGATTGAGTTATTTGGGAAATGACTACATTCAATAATAGAGGATATGTCTCCATTGCAAGACCTCAAAATGGCTATGATATTGCAGTATATACATGTTCATCTGATTCAAATTACTCTAGCATAATGCCTATACTTTTTTGTGGCAAAGGAAATCTTCATCAAATATAATTAGTTGAAGGAAAGCTTTGGTAGCATTTATAAATACTTTGGTGCTCAACTAGATTGAGATAGTCTAGTGGAGAATGCTACAACTATAGAGGATATAGAATCAAGATGAATTACTCAATTTCACCCTATAGACTACATGAAAATGTTGTGTGGGTGGCAATGTGGATTTGAATTATCTCATAATGAGTATTGAAACATGAACATGATGAAGTTTGTTAGTCCAATAGACAATATTGATATACAGGTGATTGCGTTCTAACCTAATAATGTTTTCATTTCTCTTAATATTATCAAATATTGATAGTAAATATAAGGATCGATTTGGGTGTTACTAAAGATAATTATGGTATCATGGTTACTCACGAGATTCAGATTGCTCAGAAAGAAATTGCATAGCTTGATATGGATACTTTACCAAGGCATAAATGTTGGTCCTTTCTCTTATGAAAACTAGAAAGATCCAAAAATAAATCTATATGATTTATTCCCTTGGACATGGATTTATGAATTGCACTCTATTATATTAAATAATAAGAGAATACTTGTGCATTTTGATTCGCTGGGTTGAAGGCTCTTATTAAAAAATTAATAGGTGAACAAAAGTTGTATGTTTTTTTTTTTCAAGCAAAATGTAATATTCATTTGATAAAATGGATGTGAAAGTACATCCTGTAGTACATGTTGTTGCCTTCAAAGAAAGATATTTTTTTATAGTTATATTATAAGATGGTTGAGTTGAATCCCAACTCTTGATTGGATGGGTTGTTTCATACGTAATCTTTGCATGCTATAAAATGAATTAACTCAACTTGAAATAATAATTTCAATTTTTTCTTTGTGTACGACTGGTCCTTCAATAATGCAAGGAGGAACTAATATTTGAGACATATGATGAGTGTTTGTAGATTGACTAACGCACACATTTCAGATGTTCTGTAGATGGTTTATTTGTTCTCATCTAATTAAATATAGGGCTGATGATTAATTACCTCTCTGAGCACATTAAGATTTATTTTATTTTGAACAACTTGGAAATTACCTCAAAATTGAAATAGTAAGTAATGGATAATCGTAAAGGAGAAATCCTAAAAATGATTTACCTATAAGTAATCCTTTAACAAAAAAGACTATAATAGTCGAGTTCTATTATGGATATCGAGTAAACTATGTTAATTTAAAGCACAAGTAATGATACTTGTTTCTGTGTCTTTATTGAATAAGCTGTTAAACTTAAGTTCCAATAAATTATCTGCAACATGCTTGAATGACTTCTTACTTGAGAAAAGAAAAAGAAAAAGTTAATCTTAATAAAGGGATTTTCGTTGACAACAAGCACAGTCAAAAATTTAGAGAGAAATGCATCTATAATTGTAAATATATTAAGTATAAACATTATATTGGATATATGAGATCTTATAATTAAAAATGCATCTGCATGTAAGATTCGGAATTCTGTTGAATAATCAACACAAGGTTTAAGGTGCCTTAGTGTTCTATCTGTTGTTGTCAGTAAATGATTTAGAAAAATATTTAAGCATTGTTACTATATATATATATATATCTTTCTTTGTCACTTAAATTTCAGTTGAGTGAACTTGTGTGGATACAATGAAATATTTAGACCCTGTACATCAACCCGTTTCATGTTTTCTGATCTAATGTAATCAGGATCTTGTGGGAATTTTGTTGTAACAATTTCCTTTCTTTCCATTGAATTTTTAGAGTTGGGTTTGTCCCTTGTCTTGCAGATTAAAAGACTTAGCTGCATACTTTGTGCTAGGTCAGAAGTCATTGTTCCTTCCTTAGTATCTTGGCATCGAAATTGGCTGTGTCTTGGTTGCCCTTTTTCTTTGCCAAATTTTGTGTGTTTGATCTCTGCCTTTTCATGTGTCTTCACATTTATTTTCACTTAGCCTTAGGTGTTTCAGACTAGTTGCATGACCTTGAACTTGGAATTACTTTCTTTTTGTAGGACTGACAGTATATGTTTATGTTCAATTGCATGGAATTAAAAGTTGGTTTCAATTCACGTTTATTACCACTTAATCACTTTTGTATATACTTTAGTCGCATGTACTTGAACTTGTCATGTTTATTCCCTTATCCATTTTTTTTTTTGGTTGGGCAACTGACTAGCTGCGCAGAATCTTCAGGGTCTAACACATGGCACATTTTTATGGTTTTTCTAAATAGTGCTTGCTTCACAATGAAAGTGAGTTCACATGCATCTTCAGCACATCGTGGTGCAGCTTGTCACAATTTTTCTAAGGTATAAACTTTGTATTTGGTCATTTCGTGCCACATGTCATGATTTCATGTAATGGCAAGCTCAAGAGTGGCAGATCAAGTTGGCATAGAGCTCGAGGTTTGGGGGGTTGTCAGTCCTCCTGAGATCACAATTCATCCAAAGCGAAATAATTTTTATTTAGTAGCCTATGGGCTTGAAAATCAATCGATGACTGTCACAAGGATGGAACTTTGGCTGTGCTTAGCCGAAGGGATATTACACATTGCCACAAGGCAGAAGGATGGAGGAATAGTGTATTGGCAAGTGGATCGACCTCAAATCCAAAGGGATGTGATCCCTTTTTCCAATGCCACGGATTGTCAGTTCATAGTTCCGCGACTCTCAATTGCATGCCGACATACCTAAGAATATGATTTCACAATACAAATACCTCCAACCATGAGGTAGTGAACCAATCAGATGTTTTCATGTGTCATCATGATAATTGTTCATAACGGAAAGGTAAGGCTCGCATTTGAGTTGTCGAGCTTAGCTATAATCACGAGTTATGGGGAGACGTCATCAGCCAGTTGGTTATGTCGATGACCCGACCAACCACAACGGCCTTTGCGAAGTCAGTTAAAGTTGATGGCCATCCTGACCATCAAACCCCCAAAGTGTGCGTATGAAGAAGAATTTGTAGGCAGCTTTGTGACCCATCAAATTGCATGGGAAACTTTTATAGCCCTGCGAAATTATTACATTAAGCCATATGCTATCTTCATTAGTCTGATCACTTAAATGATTAATTCATTTATGTTTATATGTCTCAATTGAAGCGATTAAAGTGGTTATTCCACTAGCAATAACCGAGATGAAAAGAGACCATGTAGAAGACGTCTAGACATATTATTAGCCTTGGATAATTTCATGTGACTGAATTAGATGCATTAAATTCAGCAAGGGTAGATAAGGTTGCATGATAATATAACAATGGCCGAAACTATTAGGCAAATTGTTTAACGTAGGCTTATAATCTATAGGGTAAAAAATGTAACCCGGGTTTTGACTAAGTAAGATTAATTTGATGGATCTTGTTTATTAATCTAAAGGAGTTAATATAAATGTAATAATAATTGTTATAAACAAATGTGAGTATTGGTGAATGTGTTTGTTTAGTATTCGGTTTATTCGTTTTTCATAAGTACAAATTAAGTTAATTAAAAGAATATTTTTGTAGTTGATTTTAGAAGTGGTACACGAAGGTTGTACATCTGTATTAAAAGAAATTTATAATAATAACACTAACATATATCATTCCATAATATAAGATCTTTACCTATTAAAAAAACAAAAAAACACAAATAAATTGTAGAAATATAAATGGTAGGTAAATAATGAAGATTTTTAATTTGGACTTTTTGTACGTTTTATTTCCCCTTGGAATAGTAGATCGAGAAGGAAATCAAGATTCAAATTAAAAAATCTTTCCTGCTCACACTGCAACTATCATCTAGTGGGAGTCTCTATTTTTCCTACTCCCCCAATGTACTATGAGACTGTGCGTTCGAGAAGGAGGATGCTTGCATTAGGCATGCTGAGGAGCAGGTGGTCACCAATTTAAAAGAGGAATAGCCTCAACCTAGTTTGTCTTATGGTAGACAGGCGGTGGCTTCTTGTTCATCTTTGGATTGGGTTTTAGGCCTGCGTAATGGTTTTTATCCAGAACAAGTTATTGGCATCTAAAGTGTTGGTTTCTCAACTTAAGATTTTGGAACGAGAGAAGATGTAACGGTGGCCTCGTGCAGCAGGCCCCAAACTCTTTCTTCCACCCATTCTTTGTCCTAAATTGTTGTGGTGGCTGCCCTTCCTAATGCTATTTTGGATAAAGAGTTTAAGTATATATGGGTGTACGTTAACTACAGAAATGTCAGAAATCTTCATCATCACTATGGATATTTTTATAGTGTTGTGTCCCTTATTCGCATACTCCGTGTTTAATTTGTTGCTATAGATTCACTAAGACTCCCATGCCTGGGATATTGGAAGATGAGGGCCTTCATCCTGAGTCTTCTGGTCGGCTTCCTATTCCTTATTCCTGTTTTCGGTTGGGGGATGTTCTGATTCTCTTCTCAAAAGAAACCCCTGAGCTCTAAATATCTGACTCTTCCGTTAAGGATATGGAGCATGATCTGGGTTACAAATCCCTGTTTTTCAAGTGTGTGCGATCTCATCCATCCGGTGAGGAGCTATCGCAATGAGAAAAGACATATTGGAACTCATTAGTTGCTCCTTCCTTTTCCTTGATCGACTCGCGGTTCTTTCATGTTCTCTTTTAGATTTATTTGAACAGAGACTTTATTTGCTCCTCAGGTCCATGGTTCTTCCATAAAGCTTGCTTCTTCTCACGTCCTTGGTCACTCTTGTTCGAACCAATAAAGACGAAAATCACAACTACTCTTTTTTGGATCAAATTGTACTATCCGATGCGTGTTTTGATAAAAAAAGAACATATAAGAATGCTGGTAAATAAAGTGGGATCTTTTGTGAAAATCGATGAGTGCTCATTAGATGATCAAATTGTGAGAGTTTGTACCTTCATCAACATATTAAAACCTATCTTTAATTTGGTGCTTGTCTTCTAATCTCATGTCAAGGGGACTGAATTCCTCAATTATGAAGGTCTTTTGTTCATGGGACTTTGGTGCAACCTCTTGTGTCAAAGGGAGGTAATGCATTTGTCTATGGTTTGATCATCTTCCTCATCCTTCTCACAGATGGTCTGGAGGAATAAGGAGGGCTCTCCTTATAAATACTTTAGGTGGTGCAATCATGAGCTCTTCTACCAGATTTCAACATCCTCCCCTTTACCTCCCTTCCCTAAGGTTCCTTAGTCCCCTACATGAAGGCTTTCCCTTTTAATATTGTATCTACCTTGCCTCCGACCCCTCTCTTACCCATGCGTGCTATGAGTTCAGCCTCCCCTCCTAAGACTATGACGAAAATACCAAAACATAATGTGGGCATTACATCAAAGAAAAAAGGTACACATTCAAAGGGGGAAAGGCTAATATTGGAGGCAAAAGAATTCATGAGAGACAATTCTCAATGGATGATGAAGAACCTCCTCTCTAGATGAGTGAGAATACATGTCCAAGCTCGTGTTTGAGGGCTGCATTACTCTTGGTTGGATTTCCCTCGATTGATTTCCTCATTTAGTTTGTTATTTAGTTGTGGTTCACTAACTACTATTTGGCAAATATTTGCAGTTCAGTATAATTTTTGTCTTACGGCTTTTCGTTGTTTTTTGTTGTAAGACTTGTAGCTTGATGTAGTTTTTAACCTCTCTTAGTATAGCTGTGTATTCTTAGTTGGAGGTCTACTATTGGTAATGTTGATTATTATTATTTTTTGTTGTTTTATGTTTCTTGTGCTTGCAAGGACTAGGCCTCTATTTGTACTCCAGAGCCTATTCATAATTCTGATCAAAAGTATTGATCAACAACAACAACAACAATAACAATAAACAAATAAATATCCTAAATCTATCATTACATTCTGAGTAACCACATTTCTTTAAATATTGTTACCAAATAATTCACCTTGCTTATTTATAGTACTAAATTTTACAAACACGACTATCATGATGTTTGAAACTACAACATATAATTATTTTTAAGTTATAATTTTACAAATATACATATACTTACCATTTTCAAACATAATATATTATTTTTAATAGTTATCTTCATTTTCTTATCGTGTTTATCTTGCAGTATTTATTTGGGGGAGGGACAACATGTTGGCAGTGGATAACAGCTACGTATTTTGTCATAGAAGACATCGTTTCGAATAATTGCAACCCCGTCAACAAGGAAATTATGATTTTTTCCATAAGAATACAACAATTGCAAAACGTACAATGTGATTTTATTTAGCAAGTTGTTCCTTCCAATTAAAAGGTGAATAATGAGTTGGAGAAGAAGACAGCTACAAAACATACACTTCACGTGCCAACTTGACCTGTATTTTCTGTATTCTTATTTTTAAGAAATAATGCAAAGAAAATAATGTGGGTCGTGAATAACTGTGACCGCGTCAACAACGTATACTTTATGGCCTTGTCTCGCAATGGACTTTCAATGTGTGACTATATTTGTTTCTTACTTTGTGCAGTGGACAACAAGTGCATATTTTGTAGTTAGCTGATATTATTTCATGAAAATTTCCATTACCAAGCGTACAGCCTGCTTTAAAGGCGAAAAGCAGAATTGAAAAGACATAACTTATATTGTGAAATCTACAGAATAAGGTGCCCCCACTGTGACCATTGGGTAGAGGAAAAATTAACATTTGAATATTCATGATAATATGTATATCTTTTATAATATTCAAATATTATAAAATGTATGTTTATGTAAATAATAAGTCATATATTAAAATATGTGGTAAATAATATATATTTAAATATAAATCAATCATCATATTATATTCAAGTTGTATTTAAGATTTTTTGAATATTTAATTTTTTTTTGAATTTTTAAATTACATAATATGTTTTACAAATTTTGTGAATATTTGAAATTTAATAAAAATAATCAATAATGCACTTAAGTGGAGATTCAGAGGAGGTGCCTTTATCATGTGGTATAGGGATAGTCTATCATGTATGGGATTTATCAACGAGGGATGGAACATAATCTGATATAAGGTCATGTGGTGTATTATATATAACAAGCTCAATTCTATTAGAACTCGGGGTATGATCATTGGGTCTATAAGGTCGAGGACTTTGTGGTGTTTGGTCTGTAATAAGATTGTATATCACTGGTTGCATTCACTATGAAACACAATAAATTATCTATGGTGTTTCCCAAGTATGTGGTGTAGAAGATGGTGCTCTTCCTGGTCTCCTAGTAATTCTATAATGTATTGGATGTATAGATGGATCTTGTATATTTGCAACAATTGATCTTGTATCTTGATCTAGATTAGGTGCATCAATTATCTTTGAATACTAATCCTAAATGTGTTTAACATTATTATTTAATAATGATATTTAATATGTGTTTGACCCAGTTACGGTGGTGGTGGGGGTAAATGAGAATATATACTATATGGGTTATAGATGCCCCACTCTTTGAATTGTAACCACTCTATTATAGTATATGTACATTAGGCATTGGTGTACTATGGATGGAACTACACAAAATATCTACATCCAATGTACTATATCATTATACATATAATAATTTAACTGATTTCATTGCATTTTCAAAATTATGTCATGCGTATTCAAGAGATTGAGTAAGTTCCATCATGCAAATAATATCTCTATAATTGTTATCAATCATAACACTATATCTATGTTGCTCCTCAATATTGACACATATGAATAATCTATGAAAATTGGATTCATCATCAACTATATTATTGTGTTCAAATGTAATCATAGGATCCTAAGGTGCAGTATCATTGATTGTACAAATGATAATATCTAGTGGATGATCATATGTCAAGTATGGAGGATGCATGTTATATTCATGATGTAACTCTATGTTTTAATTTGTTTATGTTAATTTGTGATTAGGGAAGGAATAACAAAAAAATATTCAATTTTGGTTTCCATTTTGCTATGAGTGAGATTCCATTATATACCTAAATCAATAACGTAGTCCTCCTACTAGCAATCATACAATTCACATCCTACTAACAATCATATCACATAATATGTATGAATGAATCTCACATTAGTATTTATCCCATACTAGAAATAATGGCTATAGTTTATACCACGTGACATAAATAAACAATTAACTACATATTATAATTACCACAATTTTTTTCTAAACACACTACTCCATATGATAACCCATATTATTATAGTCTAGTGTTTTGAAATGAAACTAATGATTACCATAAACAGTCTTAATAAAGTAGTCATAAACGCATTAAAAAAAAGTTTCTATTCATGCAACTAGACATAACAAAAAAAAGTCTTAGTTCACACATACTTAAAATATTTCATTTTATCATTCACTATACTCTCAAAGGTTGTATATATACATAAATAAGGGCCTACTAATTATCACAAAACATGCTACTCAAAGTAATAAACAACACACATACATTTAATCTATCAAATGTATATGTTTGCCTAGACATAAAAATTACGGTTTGTAACACATGAGTATTATATATAATTTGAATTTAATTTTAAAATGAAACCATGCTATGACATCCCATAATATCATATATCATTGTGCATGATCACCCTACTCAATCATTAACAACCAATCACACAATCATAAATAATAATTAAGTATGAGTTATACCACCTGGGTATAACCTACATTTAAACTACATACCAGCATTGAAAAAATATAACTTATAGGCATGCATCATGATGCACTATTATATGTTATATATGTCTAAACACTTGCACATAATATATTCACAATATGTAGTTCACATAAATTTTCAATACTGAATGTAAATATATTTCAATAGTTCAGTCATATTATTCTTGAAGATTCAGATAACTCATAACTAAATTATTTGATAATCTTTTCATTTTAACAGCTTAATTCCTTTTCTAAGATATTTTTTTCACATGGTTATAGTTTCCAAGACCCATGAAACCATTTGTCTTAGTTTAACCATCCATTTAGTTATGGGTTTATCCATATGTCCCAATACCCCTACATGTGATAATTTATATGAATATCCCAAATCCATGTGTAGATATATTTTCTATATGAATACCCTCATATATATATTAACTATATTCGCACTATGTTTCACATAAAAGTAATTATTAATATATAAATATGGTTTAAAATAGTCATTGTAACTTTGATCAATGACTTAATCATTATAATTTTCCTATTTATAAAATACATTAATAATCTATTATAGATATTTATAGTCCTAGAATATTAATGAACAAATTATCATCTTAAAATTTTAAAATCATATATAGCTTCATATAAAAGTTCTCAAGATAACATATTATTTCATATTTTGGTTTGCATATGAGTGTTTCGGTAAGATACTAATTGATCATATATGATACACAATAGTTTTAAAAAGTAAATAAACATATGAATCACCCAAGGCCATGAAAATTACTATCCATAATATATACTTAATCACTGATATACGTATATATCAATTCTTTATAATACATCATGTATTGATTCTTTATATTGAGAATAATTTATTCTTTACATGTAACGCAACACATCCTCATTACCATAATATTTAAAACTATTATAGTCTTTGTACATGTAAAATAATTGGCACGGATTTAGATTTTTTTTTGTGACATTCTTACTAACAAACTTTTGACAAACACTCTAACCATAATATATTAAGTCCCCAATATACTATATAGATACTTTTTAGTGCTTTGAAACTCCAACATATGAATTGGTATTTACCTCTATATAATAATATAGTGTATCAATAATGAGTTTATAGAGACATTGCTTAAATGATTATATGCTTATTAATAGTTATTAATAAGTAGGTCATATATATATATATATATATATATATATATATATATATATATATGTATGTATGTATGTATGTATGTATGTATGTATGTATGTATGTATGTATGTATGTAACACACACACACGCGCGCGCGCGCGCGCGCGTGCGCGTGAACGCACACACATGTTATAAATAACATAATTTATGTATATCATTTAGCTATTAAAATAGTTTCATAAAGTGAATATATAAATGATTTAAGATACAATCTGTAGTTCCAATCATCCTTCTTTTAGGAAATTGTAACCTAAGCTATTTATTCTTTCTTATCTATTAACGTTAATTTTATGGTCATATATTATTTCTTATTAAAATAGTTTAGCCTATGATAAAAACATTCTGATTCCACCATAAACTAATGATACACACACACATGCACGCATGCGCACACGCGCACGCGTGCGCGTACACACACACACACAATTGTACATTGTTTATATAAAAAAAGCTACATATCGAATAAAGACATATATTTAATATCTTATGCTTGCCATAATAATTTTTTCTTATGTCTGTAGATAAGAATAAAGATGACATTGCCACTATTGAAAGAAAGACTATTTCTTGGCCATGGCTAAGACACCCTACCTCTTTGCCAATCAAAATTGGGCCTTATTAGATAAATCAAGTTCTTAAATACATATAAGCTTATCAACTTAAATACATATAAATTCAGCCCTCTATATTTCATCATAAGTGACTACCTATGATTCTCTACTCCATTAAATACAATAGAATTCATATATTTCATCTTCTATAAACAAAATGTTGATATATTTAGGGATCACTATAATAGAAATCATATATATTAATGCATATGTAATCTATTTTACAAAAATCATATAGATACACCTATATTATGATCTCTATAATATATCATACACCCTTAACAATACGCTTATTTCTTGATCGCTGTAATAAATCATACACCCATAATGCATAGCACTGTATAACATTGTAATAATGTGTTGCTATCATTATTTATGTAATATAGTGTGTTATGTAAGTATTAACAAAATAGAATGCCGTTATCTTTTTTTAATAGTAATTATTGACTAAGTAACCTACCGGATCGTTATACTCGCAGAGACAACTATAAATATTTGTTAATAATAAAAAATATACAAGTTGATAATAATTATGATTTGTTAGTAATATAAATATAGGTTAATATTTATATGTATCCATTCGATTAAGATAACTACTTATTTAATTACTATAGGATTGGATTTGGTAAAATATTAATATATTTATTCCAGACATATATAATTTATTGCACACAAGATTATAAGACACACTCCTCAAATTGATCTTAGATGTAGTCTCATGTTTGAAAACATTTTTAACTATTTCAAACCATACAATAGAATTGTATTCAAGGCACTATGGAAAATATGACCATTTACAAACTATTGTTATCTTTAACTCGATTTAATGTGCAAAACATTCCAAATTAACAATATTATAATTATATAGTTTATATGATCACACCAAATTTAAATACATTCCCTACCTAGTAGTCTATGCTCTTAATATTTTTATCTTCTTTGGTTTGTCCACCTCCATGCTTCTCACACTACCTAATTTTCCTCGATTCTCTATGTTCCACTTTTCCTCCAATATATTTTTTTCCTTCCTTGAGAAAAATCATAGCTTTTTATTTTATTTTATTTTAATTATTATCTTAATTTTGTGTTTCTCTAATTTTATGTCTTTCCCCTTTTCTAAAAAATCATGAGATTTAATTAAAACTTGGCTCTTCTATTTAACTTGCCATTTTTTCTTTTTCTACTTTTTTACTTATTTAGAGATTTTCTTCTCTTTTTTCATTTAAGATTTTAATTTTAATGTTATTTTTTAATTAAAATAATCAATAATTTCATTAATTAAATTATAACCATCCATGTCATAAGGATTTGATGATAATTTCATAAATCAATAACCCAAATTTAGTCTCTCTCTCTCTCTCTCTCTCTCTCTCTCTCTATATATATATATATATATATATATATGCCATTAATGGATATACTCACATGTCATTAAAGGAAAATTTTATAGAACCATTAAATTGAGATAGAAGCCACATTAACCTAGCTAATGCACATGGCATCAAAATATGTTATGCTAAGCATTTATTATGCATCTAATTATATGCTATATGATGTGGAGTGTTCAGGGTTCTAACCAATTTTTTTGTCATCCTTTAACATCTCCATTTATGTCATCATATCTGATGATACTCTCTCTTCATCGTGATATGAGGGATAATTTCTCCTACATCAACCTCACAATAATTAGATAGTTAGATTATAACATCAAGGTATACATACATCATAAAATTTAACTAAAATAATAAATTAATATGTTCATAATGTAAACATATACACTACAACTAACTTATAACAATGTAACTATGTAACCTAAGCGATATCCCATTATCCCATAACAACATGTATCTCAAAGCTTAGTTAAAAATAACCAAATCAAATATGTCAACTATACATATCCACATATAATCAAATAGTTTTCTTAGCAAGAAATCATGATGCAACATCCTTCCCCCCTGAAGCTAGTCATCATCCCAGATGACTCTTATTCAAACATGAGTTTTGAGTTAATAAATATTGCTCAACAAAAAATAACATAGTATAATTTATCAAATCAATCAAATCAATTGGAAATTTGCCTATAGAACTCATTCTCATTCTCCCGAAATCACTATTCATAGAGTATTGGTCCCATAAGACCCTACATTGTGACATTTTCCTATTATGAAAAAAAAGTTTTCAAGTGTCAATTACTCTTTATTGATTCAATCGTGGCTACTCCTGTTAGGATTGTGGAGCTAAAAGCTTCACTGATGCAAATAGGAGAGAAGGTTGCTGAAGGTTGCTGAGTTGCAGAAGAAGTTGGGGTCGGTCTGATCAGCCGACGTCGGCGGGATAGCACAGAGAAGCAACTGACGTCGGTCATATATCGGCCGACGTCGGTCACCTCCAGGCGGACAGGGACCGGCGTCAGTCGCCTGTGTGGTTCGACTGCGAGCTATTTACGGGCAGTTAGCTAACGAACCAAGTGTTTGCATGAAGAGATCTATTTTTAGACTGAGAGCTGCGGATCTAATTATTGTAATTAGATGTCTAATCATTGTTTGGATGAGATCTATATAATAGACTCATGGTTGTATTGTAAAAGTGTGCTAGGGAGTAAGAGAGCATAATTATAAGCTCCTTCTGTGTGTGAGGTAGAGCTATGGTGCGTTCCTCCTAGTGCCACAGTACCAGGTGTGTTGGTGCTGGATTGGAGAGCCAGCTGGGTTCTTCAAGAGTGTAGGATCTTGGTCACAGTTGCATGGCCTATATAGGAGATCTACATGGTAAGTAAGATCGTTGATCTGCAGGTGTATGTGTGTGCAAGGTTGAGGTTCACAGGTGATTAGAACCATTGCTTGATTTGCAGGTGTGCAAGGTCATACAGACAGCAACACTACAGGGAGCAGTATCAGGCAGGATCTACTTGGAGTAAAGGCTTGTACTCGGATAGAGCAAGAGGAAGGCAAGGGAGTTCCTTCCATAAGTATGGTCTGTTGAATTGCAGGTTGTTGCAGATTCATGGGAGATCTACTTGAAGTACCTTGAGTACTTGTGGAGCACGTGGAGTGCGTGGAGCACTTGTGGTGTGCGTGGAGCACGGGAGGTGAACACCAACTCTGTATTTGAGTTGGGTGTTGGGACCTGTGAGAGGGAGAGCTTTGGGGAGAAGAATTACTATTCACTTGAGGTGTGGGAAACCTCTGTAAGGTGGTGGAGAAGAAGTGGCATCTTCTTTATTGTATTCTTTTCTGTATAAAGTGTTAATACAATTTGGTATTGTCTCTCATATGCTGTGTTATTCTGAATTCTAGTTACTTGGTGAATCTGGTTAATTTTCGCATATTAAGTTGCTTGGTTTAGTAATCAAATTGTGTGCTTCCGGTGTACATCCTCCCAACAAGTGGTATCAGAGCCTTGGTTGTAGGTTCTTGAGCTTGATACCAACAAGTGGTATCAGAGCTGAGGTTGGAGGAAGCAGGTTTTGTGTTTGGTTACAGGGCACTCTCAGGGGTTTCTGATCGAGTGGGAGTAGAGCAACAGCAGATCAAAGTAAACTAAGAATGGAGGAGTTGAAAAGCACAGATGGTCACTCACGGTCCTATGGAAAGAAAGAGCAGGTAAAAGATTATTGTTGGTTGGTAGCAGATCAGCATGAAGAAACTGAAGATACAGATGTAGCAGGTATTGTTGCACAGGTTGTGTTTGCAAGTTTCTTGGATAAAGTTGAATCTTGGATAAAATATTTGGTTGCCTCTTTCCATGCAGTTCCAGGTAGAGGAGCTGGTAAGTCTTGCCAAAGAATTGGCAAAGGGGAAGTGAAGCTGAAATTGCAGGCGGCCAACACACAGGTGTTGATGAAGGTCATGCAGGTCCCAGGTTTGGAGATATGGCTAATTTCTTCAGAAAGATTGGGTGATGAGAGATGCACAAGAACTCTCACAGCGGATGCACTTGAATTAGCTGGTGGTAAGAAAACAGGTATCCTTTATCTACTTGTTTATATTACTGATTCTTCTTTTGTTGCGGAGACGTGGCTTCGTAGGCTTGGTCACATGAGCAGGAAGGAGATGCATGTTCTTAAGCGGAAGACAGATATATTTGACAGGCTTAAGAACTGGAAAGCCTTGGTGTTTATGGAGGAGATGGCGGACAGAACTCAGTGTATGTGGCTGGATACTTCTGAGCAGGGCAGTTTGGACATGGATTTTGATTCAAAGGAGCTCGCGGGTAAAAAGTCATCACTCACAGGCGAACACAGACACCGATGTCGGTCAGGAGGAACCGGCGTCGAACAGACAGGTGCCGATGTCGGTCATGTGCAGACCGAAGCCGGTGATGTCGGGCAGGGTAAGACTGATGTCGATCATGGGACCGACGTCGGCAGCAGGTAAGACTGATGTCGGTTAGAAGGACCGACGTCGGCAGCAGGGACACCAGCGCAGGCAGGTTGGTAGTCAGGTACAGACGCATGGAACCGACGTCGGTCAGATGCAGACTGTGGAGTGACCGAGGTCGGTTACTGTAACAAATTTTGGGTGGACAGCAAGCTGTCAAGGAGTCTCAAACACCCATACGGAGGACTGAAGGTGTAAGTAGGCCCTCAAATTCATTGTTCCTCTTCTTCATACATGTTGCTGATTGTAGAGCAGGAAGGATCCAGGAAACAGGTGTGAGCTTGGCATGGATGAGGATGTGATTCCTTGGAGGAGAACCAAACAGGTGTGTTTTGGTAGAGATGCCAGTAGGTATGAAAGCACAGAGACGAATGGATACCTTAGTAGAAGAATGGAGAGAACGGATACGTGAGACGGAAGATCAGGTATATGGTCTTGTGGAGCTGCAGGACAGTGGTACAGGTTTTGACAGGTGGAGGACGGAGCATGGCTTCAGTCAGTGTCAGGTAACTACTGTGGTTTGTCTTACCAGGGGGATGATGAGTCGCGACATCATTCTGTTGTTGTATGTGGATAGTATATTTGCTAGTAGGGTTAGTACATACAGGGTTTTGTTGAGCTAAGGGTAAGATTAGTTCAGTGGCATGTCATGAGGAGTTTGGAGCAGCGGAATTCTTTGACATGGGAGGCATGGAGATCATAGGTTGATTTTGTCTCGAGTGGGAGCTGATGTGAATCAGGTGTTGGCGAGGTTTAGGATACAGAACCGGAGCACACTAAGGGCTGGACAGGTACAGTGTCTGAAATCACATGAGGTCTGGTATAGACCTGAGTATTCCCATGCAGTGGGAGCTGTCAGAGAGTTAGGAGCCAATTCGGGGAAGTGGATTCTCAGGTTTTCTGAGAGGGACCGGCAGCAGGTGTTGCTATGCAGGGTCAGGACTTCACTACAGGTGTTGTAGGTTCGGATGTGGCAGGGTACTCGGATGACAGGTGGTACATCACAGGTTGTGTGGTGGGTTGTCTTCAGGTGGGAGCTTGAAGAGGGATACAAACCAGGAAACAGATTAGACGGAGTACAAGTATAGGTACAGTGTAGCTGTTTATCTCCAAGTGGGAGATTGTTAGGATTGTGGAGCTAAAAGCTTTACTGATGCAAACAGGAGAGGAGGTTGCTGAAGGTTGCTGAGTTGCAGAAGAAGTTGGGGTCGGTCTGATCAGCCGACATCGGCGGGATAGCACAGAGAAGCAACCGACGTCGGTCATATATCGGCCGACGTCGGTCACCTCCAGGCGGACAGGGACCGGCGTCGGTCGCCTGTGTGGTTCGACTGCGAGCTATTTACGGGCAGTTAGCTAACGAACCAAGTGTTTGCATGAAGAGATCTATTTTTAGACTGAGAGCTGCGGATCTAATTATTGTAATTAGATGTCTAATCATTGTTTGGATGAGATCTATATAATAGACTCATGGTTGTATTGTAAAAGTGTGCTAGGGAGTAAGAGAGCATAATTATAAGCTCCTTCTGTGTGTGAGGTAGAGCTATGGTGCGTTCCTCCTAGTGCCACAGTACCAGGTGTGTTGGTGCTGGATTGGAGAGCCAGCTGGGTTCTTCAAGAGTGTAGGATCTTGGTCACAGTTGCATGGCCTATATAGGAGATCTACATGGTAAGTAAGATTGTTGATCTGCAGGTGTATGTGTGTGCAAGGTCGAGGTTCACAGGTGATTAGAACCATTGCTTGATTTGCAGGTGTGCAAGGTCATACAGATAGCAACACTACAGGGAGCAGTATCAGGCAGGATCTACTTGGAGTACAGGCTTGTACTCGGATAGAGCAAGAGGAAGGCAAGGGAGTTCCTTCCATAAGTATGGTCTGTTGAATTGCAGGTTGTTGCAGATTCATGGGAGATCTACTTGAAGTACCTTGAGTACTTGTGGAGCACGTGGAGTGCTTGTGGAGTGCGTGGAGCACTTGTGGTGTGCGTGGAGCACGGGAGGTGAACACCAACTCTGTATTTGAGTTGGGTGTTGGGACTTGTGAGAGGGAGAGCTTTGGGGAGAAGAATTACTGTTCACTTGAGGTGTGGGAAACCTCTGTAAGGTGGTGGAGAAGAAGTGGCATCTTCTTTATTGTATTCTTTTCTGTATAAAGTGTTAATACAATTTGGTGTTGTCTCTCATATGCTGTGTTATTCTGAATTCTAGTTACTTGGTGAATCTGGTTAATTTCCGCATATTAAGTTGCTTGGTTTAGTAATCAAATTGTGTGCTTCCGGTGTACATCCTCCCAACAACTCCAAAGTCCAAAATTGGCAAGACAAGTCTATATACTGTAGGACTGACCACTTATAATACCATAAAGGGTCCCACATATCTTATAATACCACTCATCCCATAGGTCTTCACATCGTAATGATCTCTAAAATATGCACAAGGTTTATTGAATCATAAATCTACACTAAAAAATCATAGAAATCAATAATATATGCTAAATAATCCAAGACATACCAACATACATACATTAAGTTTCATACACTCAGTCTATAATTGCATTAAGTTGCCACTAGCCAAACATAACTAGAATCATATTTCTCATATTAAATTAAAATGTTCTATTTATAGCTAAGAGAAAATAATGTTTAAATTAACATAACATAAAAAGGTCAAGGACAACACTATCTTTACAACCTTATAAAGTAAACAAGTGAGACTAATTGTCCCTACTTGTTTGGTAAGTGTACAACAAGTTAATAGTTTGTCTCAAACCTTTTAGACTAACAAGAGGCTTTACACATTGTATACCCTTCTAGCTTGTTGCAAAATGTACATAAATGTATCATCAAAATAACATGTTTTTAACCAAGATAAGAATAATATCACTCTAATAAAAGGTATATAATAACATAATGATTATAATCAACTTATAATTCTCAAACTAGAACCAATATAAATTCAAGGTTTACCACTCCACATGGTCTAAAGTTCACAAGATTAGATAGAGTAACACTATAAAGTATGAGTCTAAAAAGTCATGATTGAAAAGTTGAGAACTAACATCTCATCAACATAACTCAAAGATACCCTATCATGGTATAAATGAAACAATGCAACCAAATTTTACATAATCATAAATTACTTACCAACTTATAAGAGTAGTATCATGACTTAATTCCATAATTAGGAGGAAAATATTAACCACAAGGATGAATCAATCCCTCCATATCTACAACTTCACTCAATAAGAATTAAAAAATACTATCCCACAAACTCAAGGGAATACGACCAACACAACATTTTTGAAACAAGTTTCAATTAAGGGATCACTAAGTCAACATCATAAAAATATGAATCCACTTAGTTATTTATAATGATGTAAAATGAGGGTGGGTAAATAACAACATACCTCCTTGCTAGCTATGACAAAGGACAACTCTTCATATTCCACATAAAAAAATTAGTGCCAATACATGAACAAACTCCTAACACATTGGATCCCTCAATAAAAATGACTATACTCCACTACAAAGAGAATTCCCACTGTACTAGGTGGTACCAATCTAAAAATGGTCTTATATAATTTACCAAGTTTTTAGGATTAATGTATATAAGACCCAAAATTAATGCACATATACCTAAGTGAGAGGCCTCTCATTCTTTTTGGACACTCACAACACAAAACATAAATGGCAGAGGTAACTTGATTAACAAGTAATAATGTAATCATTTTTGTGGTGTTTGATCTAAATGATCAAAATATGGTAGAAATGTCTTGTTCACAACTCATGAAATATGATATGGACTTACCTACCAACATTGATTTCAAACAACACCATTGAGAAATGTGATAAATTAACCCTTTAAAAACTTTAAGATGGTACTAATGCTCCTAAGATACACACATAATGTATCATTAACATTTCACTATTCTCCTTTACAATAAATGGAAGGATATGGAAATGATAGTGAACTTATTAGGTCCTAGAGTTTGAGCCAGAGCTCTAATACCACATGTAACAACCCTACTGTGTTTGACATGCATAAGCATGGTTTTTTCTAAAGAACATATACTTTAAATAGATTACACCATGAGCATCTAATAAAATATCATATAAGAGACTTAAGTGGGATGACTGTAAAAGAAGTATATTGCAACATAGATCATTGAGTAATATCATCATAAGAAACACATCATAATATAAACATAAATTAAAAATAAATAGCCAGATTCGTACTATATATATATATATATATATATATATATATATATATTACTGTCAATCCAATGTAAAGAGGTAATTACAACTCAAAATAATAATATTTTGAATAATATATATAATAAAAAATAATGTACATAACTAAGATGCATGGCTATCTAGAGCATGAGTTACCCAAACTCTCTATTATCTATGGTAATCTCAAGTGTCATCTCAAAATTAGTACTGTTATGGGGTAAGAGAGCATCATCTGAGCACTTTTTTGCGTCAACCATGGATGAATGATCCCCAACACTTATATCATCAAGCAATGTCCCTCCCTTCATAGATGATTATATATTGATGACATAGGAATTGAAAGAGAAAAGTACCCATGTCTTATAGGACTTCTAAAACTAAACATGTGATGTATCATAGAAAACCTATTCTATTCCAAGATATCCCATAAACATGCAAATCATACTCATGAAATGATAATTTCTCATTAAACATATTTTGGCCAAAGTATTAAAAAATAATAAGTAATAGCAATATATGGATCAATCAAAATTTATACACACCACTTGGTCAGATTGCCTTCATCTGGCATGATGATGCTAATAGTCAAGTGAAGTCTATCTCAATCCTTACTTTGTATCAGCAATGCAAGATTGATTAACATAATAAAACCAAAATATTAATAAAAATTACATCCTACTAGAAATCATATAACATTATATGATATCTATAGGATAATCTAGAATCATATATTTATTCCATCAAACATATGAATGAATTTCACCTTATTATTTATCCCATACTAGAAATAATGGCTATAGTTTATGCCACCTCAGTTAAGTACACAATTAACTATATATTTTAATTACCACAATGTTTTTCCAGACATACTACTCCCTATGATAACCCATATTAGCATAGTCTAGTGTTATGAAACCTAACTACTAATTAACACAACCAAACATAATAAAGTAGTAATAAAACCATGGAAATATAAGCTTCTATTTGAGAAACTAAACATAAAATAGAATGTATTATTTCACATAAACTTAAAATATTTCATTCTAGCATTATCTATACTCTCAAGGGCTGTATGGATTCAGAAACAAGGTCCTATTAATTTTCATAAAATATGCTATTCAAAGAAATAACCAACACACATACATATAATTATTCAAACATACACATGTGTCTAGAAGTAACAATTATGGTTTGTACCACCCAGGTATAACATATATTTAGACTATAATTTTTAAATTAATACACTCTATGACATCCCACAATATCATAGATCATTGTGCATGAGAACCCTTCTGCATCATGAATAACCAATCTCACAATCATAAATAATAATCAAGTAAGTATGGGTTGTATCAAGCAGGTATACCCTATAATTAAATTGCATACTAGCATTCAAATAAACATAACTTATAGGAACGAATCATGATAAACTATTATATGATATATATTTGTAAACAATTTTATATAATATAATCAAAATATTTACTTCACACAAGTGTTCATTACTGTATGTAAATATATTTAAACACTTTAGTCATGTTCATCTTAAAGAGTCAGATAACTCATAACTAAGTTACTCCATAATATTTTCACTTTAACAACTTAATTCCTTTTATATGAGAATATTTTCACATAATTATTGTTTTCAAGACCCATGATACCCTTTCACCTAGATTATTCATCCATTTAGTTATGGGTTTAGGCGCATGTTCTAGTACCCCTATATGTGATAGTTTATATGAATATCCCAAATAAATGTAGAGTTATAGTTTTTATATCAATACCATCATATGTATATTAATTATATTCATACTATGTTTCTCATAAAAGTACTTATTAATATATAAATATGATTTGAAATATTCATTAGAAATCTAGTTAATGACTTAATCATTATAAATTTTCTATTTGAAAAATACATTAATGATCTATTAAAGATAGTTATACTCCAAGAATATTATTGAACAAAACATCATCCTGACATTTTTGAAATTTACATAACTTTGTACACAAGTTCTTGAGATAACATAGTCTTTCATATTTTGGTTTGCATATGAGTGTTTCAAAAATATTCAATTGATCATATATGATACACAATATATGATACACAATAGTTTCGTCAATTAAATATCTAAATGATGTATGATAAGACAAAAATATTTTTATCATAATTCATTTAAAAAACCATACCCTGAGTTCCTTTTTTTATTATCTATTAACTATGATTTTATGCTCATATATTATTTCCTATTAAAATAGTTTCACCTATAGTAAATATATTTTGATTTCAATAGAATATATTGAAACATATATATTTAATTATGCGTCAGACATATATAACATTTGCATATCAAATTAAAAATATATTTAATATATTTTCTTTGTCACAATAATTATTACTTATCTCTATAAACAAGAATAAAGACATTGATGCCACTATTTAATAGAATACTATCTCAGCCATGGCGAAGCCACCCTACCTATTTTATACCTAAAATATGGCTTATCAGATAAATCAAGTGCTTAAATGCATATAATATCTATGACTTAAATACATATAGACTCAACCCTTTGTATTTCATCATAATTCGCTACCTATGATTCTTTACTCCAGTAAATATAATATAATTAATATATTTCATCTTCTATGAACATTATGATAACATATTTAGGGATAGCTACGATATAAACCATACATATTAATTCATATGTAATCTATTAGATAAAACTCATATAGATATGCCTATATTTTGATCATAATAATAGATCATACACCCATAGCAATACACCTATATTATGATCACTATAATAGATCATAAACCTATAATACATAGTGATATATAATACTACAATAATTATTAGTTATCATTCTTTATTTAATATAGTGTATTACAAAGGTATTAACAAAGTAGATCACTACTATGATTTTTTAATAGTGTCTATTGACTAAGGAACCTACCAGATTATTATACTTGAAGAGACAACTATACAAACTTGTTAAATATAAAAAAGATACATATTATTAATAACTACCATTTAATAATAATATAAATATAGGTCAATATTTATATGCATGGATATTTATATGTAGCTAGTTTATTCATATAACTACTTATTTAATTACCATAGGTATTATATTTGATCAAATATTAATATATTTTTTCTAGGCATATATAAATCATTTCACATAGAATTATAAGTTGTAGTATAGAAATTGATCTTAGATATAGACTCAAGTTTGAAAAAATTGTTAACTAGTTGTTACCATATGACATAATTTTATCCAAGGCACTATGAAAAATATAACCATTTACATGTTATATTTTATTTGGTTTGATGTTCAGATCATTATAAATTAATAATATTATACTTATATAGTATATATGATCACATAAAATTTAGATACATTCCCTACCTACTAGGCTATTCTATTGTTATTTTGGCTTCTTTTGTTCATCCACATCTACACTCCTTATGTTCTGCCTAGTTCTCCTCGGTTCTTTGTTTCCCCCTTTTCCTCCAATATATTATATTTCCTTCCATGAGGAACAACATGTATTTGTGTTTTATTTTATTTTAATTAATATATTAATTTTGTTTTTCTCTAAGTTTAGACCTTTCCCCTTTTATTAAATAACACGAGATTTAATTAAATCTTTCATCTTCTATTTAACTTGTGATTTTTTTTCTTTTTGCTTATTTTGAGAATTTCTTCTATTTTCCCATTTTTTTGATCCATGATATTAATTATTATGTTTTTTTAAATTAAAATAATAAATAATTTCACTATGTAAATTATCACCATCCATGTCATAAGGATTTAAGGATTATTTCATAAATCAATAACACAAATTTAGTCTAATTAAACAAATCACATTTTTAACAGCCTTTAATGGACATACTCTTAAGTCATGCAAGAAAAATATCATAGAACCATTAAACTATGCTAGTAACCATGTTAAACTAGTTAATGCAAAAGAGATTAAGACATATTATGTTAACCATTTATTATGTATGTAATCATGTTCTAGCTAATCTAGTGTGTGTAGGGTTTTAGATAGTTTCTCTAGCATCTTTTGACATATCCATCTACATCACCCTATTTTATGATGCTCTTCCTCCATCACATTATGAGAGATGATTTCTCCTACATCAACCTCACAACAAGCAGGTAGTTAGATCATAACATCATGATATACATACATCATAAAATGTAGCTAAACTAATAAATCAACATGTTCAGAATGTAAACATATACACTATAACTAACTTAAAACAATATAATCATATAACCTAATAAATCTTCTACTATCTCATAAAAACATATATCTCAAAGCTTAGTTAAAAATAACCAAATCAGATTTGTCATCTTTAAATATCTTCAGATAATAAAATAGTTTTCTTAGCAAGGACTCAACATGTAACATGTCTAATAGTGTCACTATTATATCATTTCGTAATGATAATATCCTTTCCTATTAAAAAACACAAGCTAATAATAGAAAAATAAAGTGGTAGGTAAACAACAAATATTTATGATTTGGATTATTTTATGCATTATGTTCCCCCTTGGAATAGATATTCGAGAGGAAAACCAGAATTTAAATTAAAAACATTTTTCTATTCACACTACAATGATCATGTGTTGGGAAGATCTATTTTTGCTACCCCCTTCATCAAAATTGAGATTGAATCATTTTAGATGGAGAACTATTGCATCAGGCATGATTAGGAGAGGATGGTCACTTTCTCATAATAGGAGCATCCTAAGCCCATTTTATCTTATGGTAGACCAACAATGTCTTATTGTTCATCTTTATAAGGTGTCTAAATCCTTTATAAAGGTTTTTGATCTAATTCAAGCTCTTGGTATCAAAAGTGTTGGCTACTCAACTGAAGCTCATGGAATGAGAATAGTTTTGGTGGTAGCCTATTGTAGCAGGCCCAAAAACCTTAATTTCACCCATTATTTATCTTACATCATTGTGGTGGCTTCCCTTCCTATTGCTACTATGGGTAAAGAGTCTGAGTGTGGATGGGTGTATGTTGACTAAATAAATATTTGAAGACCTCATCATGACTATGGATTTTTTTTAAAGTTTTATCTCACTTATTCCCATAATCTTTCTATGATTTGTTGATCCAAATTAAATAATACTCCCTTGCATAGGATATTGGAAGATGAGGGCCTTCATCTTGAGTCTTTTGGTTTGATTCTTATTCCTTCCCCCTCATTTTAGTTAGGGGATGTTCCAATTCTCTTCACAAAAGAAACCCTTGAGATGGAAATGTACGACTATTCCATTATGGTTATGGAACATGATATAGGCTAAAATTCCCTATTTATGAATTTAAGGATATCTCAACCTTCTGATTAAGAGCTATCTCAATGGCGAAATCCATCTCAAATCTCATTATTTCATCCTTATTTTTCCTTGACTGACTCAGGCTTCTTTCATGTTATTTTTTAGATTTATTCAAATACAAAATTTATTTAGTCATGATGTCCATGGTTATTTCATTTTTTTGGCTTCTTTATGTGTCTTTAGTCATGCTTATTTTAACCAGTAAAAATGAAGCTTACATTTACTATAGGGTTTGTCTAAGGAAAGATAATTTTTTAGGAGTGTATATTTGTAGGCGAATATTTTTTATTGAAAACTATCACACATATGTACAATAGGAAAATTTTAATTAAAAAAATAAAATTTAATATAATTATATGTATATCTTGAAAAATTTAAAAATTCTATGGACATTTTTTAATAAAATGTTGTCAACAGTTTTTCAAAAATTTGTTCATTAAGGAATCATAAAGTTTAATTTTTTTTTACAAAAAATGGCCAATTGGTTAAAAATTAGAACATAAAAATACCTTGGTTTACTCCACTTTGGATTAGATTGTATGAACTGCCAACTATTTTGAGAAAAGAAGAACATATCAAGACGTTGGTAAATAAAGTGGGATGTTTTATAAGAATCAGTGAGATCTCGATAGATGGTTGATTTGTGAGATTTTACACCATCCACATTTCCAAACCTCTCTTTCATTTTGTATATATGTTATCTTGTGTCAAGTGGACTCAATTCCTTAAATATGAAAATCTTCCATTTAAGGAAATTCAGTGCAACATCTTAGTCATAGGGTGATGATGTGCTCATATATGGTATGTTCATATTCCTCATTCTCATTATATATGGTTTGGAGGAAGAAATCGGTCTTTCCTTACCAATAATTTAGGTGGGGCAATCATGAGGTGTTATACTAGGGTTCAACTTCCTCCCCTTCCTATCCCTTGCTTGAGGTTTATTCCTTCCATATGAAGAAGGTTTCCCTTTTGATTATTATCTCTACCCTTTTATCAGATTCCTTTTTCCCATTCATGTTGTGATTTTATTCTCCCCTCCTAGGAATATAGGGAAAAGATGAAAATCTAATGTAGGCACTATAATGAAGAAGAAAGGTAGACATTAAAAAGTGGTAAAGCTAAAATTTGAGGAAAAATAATTGGTGAGACATGGTTATCAATGGATGAGGAAAGACATCACTTTTATATGAGAGACAAGATGTGCCAGAGCCATAAATTGAGGGTTGCATCACTCTTGGTTATATTTTCCTTAGTTCATTTCAACTTTTGGTTTGTCATTTATCTGTGGTTTTCTCATTACTATTTGATGTAAGATTTGTAGTTTGGTATAGTTCTAGTCTTAGGTTCTTTGTCTATTTTTTGGTAGAAGAATTGTGTCTTGATGTTTTCTCCAACCTCTCTTAGTAGAGGTGTGTCTCCATAGTTGGAGGTATACTATTGGTAATGTTGATCACTGATTTTTTTGGTTTTTCTATGTTTCTTGTGATTATAGGGATTGGGCCCCTATTTGTATCACAAATATAGTTCATAGATCCATTCCAAAGTGTTTACCCCTAATATATATATAAAAAAAAAAGAAAATTAATTAAATTTCCTAAATCTATCATTGCTTTCTAGGTAACCACATTTATTTAAGTCATTTTATCAAATACTTTACCTTGGTTGTGTATGCTACCACATTATTTAGACATGAATATCATGATGTTTCCAACGGTAACCAATGACAAATATTATTTTTCAATTATTATTTTAGGAATGTAATTACACTTACCATTTTCAAACATACTATATTATTTGTAATATTTATCTTCATTTTCATTTTGCATTTATGTTACAGTCTTTGTTTTAGATGGGGGATAACATGTGGGCTATGCTTAATAGTTGCATATTTGTTTTTGTGGAATATGACATCATTGCGAATAATTGTCACCCTATGAACAAATAAATTACAATTTTTATCACTAGAACAAAATAATTACAAAATTTTCAACATGATTTTAGTTAACAAGTTTTTCCTTCCAACAAAAAGATGAATAATAAGTTGAAGAAGATGACAAATACAATGGAAAACAACTCTATGGTATTTTTTCATAGAAGAATACATGCAAAATTATAATTTACATGCCAAATTTACCCCTATATTTTATATAATTATTTAGAAAAATTGTGGAAGAAAACATGTTGGTCTTGAATAATTGTAATGCCATCAATAACATATGCATTTATTTTGTGCATTGTACATTCAATACATTTTTATTTTACCAATGAAATTTGGTTGTGTTTATAGATTTGACTATGTTATAGAAGTGGAAATTATGGATATATAGACTTGTCATTTGATAAGTTCATGAATCAATATACTGGATATATAGGGTTAGTTTCTAATGTTTGGTTCAATATCATAGGTCAATATTAAACTTGTAGTTAAAATTGACTTATATGAAAATGTGACACAATGACTATAATGTCATTTATGATTGACTTTATAATCTCTATGTTTGTGATCCCAAACTTTGATGACAAGTGGATCTAAAATTTGACATCCATTTCTTTAAAACCTTAGATTTGCTTGTGAGGGATAGATCCTATAAAAATGGTAGAAGTGTAATGGTATGATCCAAAACCAATCACCCCCATTTTATGATTGGCCACATCCCATGTATCCAATACTCCAAGGAGGGAAATCAAGTCATACTTAGTTCTCCCACCTAGTGTGATTGTGAAATTATCACCCTTTTCTATTTTATGTGGCCAATGATTAGCTCTAGTACTTTATTATTATTGTTTTGACCATTTCAGACTTTGCTTGTTATTTTTCCTAGTGATAGTTATGAAAATTGGGAATAATGGGGCATATTTTTTCAATATAAAATGGTGCATGGATGAGTTCCAAATATATACCATATGATTTTTAATGACATCTTGATTTGTTTATACAAAGATCAATTTTAATAATTCCTTGTTCTATCTACATGTTATTTTTTCAAGTATACCCAAAGGGTGGTTTTGATTTTATAAAAAAACTTGAATCTCGAAGAGAGATGGTTTGGACTTGTGTAGATCATTACTTGTGATAATGAAAAAGACCATTAGAACTAACTAATTTATAAGTGGAATACTCTAAGAGTCTAGATATGTCTATGTAGGATATTTAGTAGGTTTTAAATAGACAAAGAGGATCACGTAAGTGTATGAAAACAAAACATAAGGGTTAAATCATAAGGTAGAATGTGAGTGTGAGAGGATGGTGAATCATAACCTTTTTTGGGTGCTCAAGTTATACATGGTAAATGAGTATCAAATATTTCATTATCAAGTACTGAAGACTAGATTCTAGTATCTAAAAATCTCCCATTTTATTATAGTAATGCAATTGTTATTGTAAAATGATAAAATATACCTAATTTTGTAAACCATAATTTGCATTTTTGGGAGTTAGATCCAAATGTGTATTTTCTATCCAAAGACACATAAAATGATAATGAATTATTCACTGACCATATGTGAAATTTAAAAATTAAAAATTATAAAAGTTCGAGTTATAATACACATGTATGTTGGTATGAACTATATCTCATTCACACATTGTTAGAGATGATGAATCTTCATTGAAGCACTAGAGATTTAGGGTGATCATGCCCCAATATATGTAACTATGTATAATATTCACTAGGATGGTAATATTCCCCAACACTCATGTATGTGGATAGAATTACATAATGTATAAATCCAAAAAGATATGTAGGAAAAGATAGAGATAATTGATTAGGCAAAGTTTAAATATAAAATAGAAAACTACAAAGGTATGAGAGAGAACTGATCATGGAAGGTTATCTAAAAATGTTTCAACCACTATATATGGAATATATATTAAAATTTGTTGTTTTGATCTAGTTCAATCAAGTTTAATCCATGTAAAAAAAACCATAATTTTTAAGTGAATGAAAAATGTTCATGTCCCCATCATGTATGTAAGTTTTATAAGTGTGAATTGAAATAAAAACCATTATTTAGCCATTTCTATATTTTTTATGTGCATGAACTAGTGTCATGCCTCCTTAATCTATATATTAAATTTTAGAAGCTTTGTTCCAATTTTAATGTGAATGATTAATAATCAAATTCTGTTCCTATAAAATATTGTGCATATAACCATTCATATGAACCAAAGTGTGTATGAATCTATGCTCAAGTTTCTATAAAGTGAATGCATATGGATGCATATATCCTCGTACTTTGTATCCATATGCCAATTCCTATCATGTTTTTGATAGTTTATAATACACGAACCATCTAAATATCTAAAATCTATGAAACATGTACTCTCTTTTGATTTTATACTCTTAGAAGCTTATATCTCTAAGAGAAGCTCACTATAATGCCCCACTTTTGAGATTTTCGGATGTATCCTATAAGTCACTCATCTCAAAATAAGATTGGAATGTATCATGTCATGTATAAATATAATATATTGTAATATAATTTAATCATGTGCAGAGTATGTCAACATACTTTTATATGTATTAATCAATACATGTATGTAACAAATGAAATGCATGGCATGTAACTGTCAAGTCTAGATATGAATATTAGTGAAACATGTAATATAAGTGTCTATGAATAAAACTACATAGTAATAGTGTATTATATATCATTATAACCATGAATGTCTACAAGTTCAACAAAACCAAGGGTTAGTTGTCACATATAAGATGATGGGCTATATACAAGGGACACAAATGTGTCACAACAATAAAGGATAAATACCACTTGTAGGATGACATACAAATGTAACAAAAAATTGATATCATTGGATTTTGCATCAAAAAATACCAAAGGACACACAAAATAGTTACACACAAAGTAATCTATCATGTAAAGGAGTAACAACATCAATAGATCATAAGACAAATAACTCATCTACACCATTTGTATGTATCAATGTCATATCAAATTAAAATCAAATATCATGTGTAACTATCTAATAAATGAGTAACTAAAAAGGTATGTGTAATAAATATAGGTAGATAAACATGGTACAAGGGTCATATAAAGACATAACCCATAATAGTGAAACCTATGGGATAAGATGCTGCCATTGTGACCGTTGGGTAGAGGAAAAAACAATATTTTAATATTCACAGGTAATATTTATATCTTTCATAGCACTCATATAACATGAAATTCATGTGTGTTTAAATAATAATCCATTTACCAAAACATATAATAAATAACATATGTAAAAATGTAAACCAACCATCGTGTCACACTCAAGTCATACTTTTGGTTTTTTTGAAGATTTGAATTTGTTTAAACATTTATATTAGTTGATATGTTTTGTATTTTGTGAATATTTGAAATTAAAAATAAAATAAAAAATGATGCACTCAAGTGGAGGATCAGGGGAGGTGCCTATATCATGTGGTATAGTGATATTCTATCATTTATGGAATGTATCAACTTGGGATGAAACATAATCTAATATAGGGTCATGTGGTGTACTATTTATAGCTCACTTAATTCTCTTATAACTTGGTGTATGATGATTGGGTCTATAATGTTGAGGTCTTTGTGATATTTGTTGTGTAATAAGGTGGTGTCTCACTACTTGCATTTACCATGAAACACACTAAATTATCTATGGTGCTACCTAAGTATGTGATGTAGAAGATGGTGATATTTTTGGTCTTCTAGTAATTCTATAATGTATTGGGAGTATATATGGATCTTTTATATGTGTAACAATCAATCTTGTATCTTGATCTAGATTAGGTTCATCAACTATCTATAAATACTAATCTTAAATATTTGTAGCATTATTATTTAATAATGATTATTAATATGTGTCTTGACAAATTACAGTAGTGGTGGGGGTGGATGAGGATATATAGTGTATGGGTTATATATACCCTACTCTTTTAATTGTAACCACTCTATTAAAATATATGTATATTAGGCATTTATGTACTATGGATGAAACTACATAAAGTATCTGCATCTAATGTACTATGTCACTATCCATATAATACTTTAACTAATTTCATTATATTTTCAAAGTAATGTCATGTTTATTAAATATATTTATTAAGTTCCATCATGAGAACAATATCAAAGTGGATCTGTTATCAATCATAATACTATATCTAGGTTACTCCTTAATTTGAGCACATATGAATAATGCATGAAAACTAGTCATCATCAACTAGATTATTATCTTGAAATATAATCATAGGCTGTTAAGGTGGAGTATCATTTATTATACCAATGATAATATATAGTAGATGATCATATGTCACATATGGAGGATGAATTTTATATGGTTGATGTAACTCTATATTTTACTTTGTTTATATTGACTTCTTTTTAAGGAAAGGATCACAAAAAATATTCAATTTTGGTTTTCATTGTGCTACGATTGATATTCATCTATAAAATGACCCAAATCAATAATGTTGTCTTCAATGAGATCATATATCTTGTATTATCTTGAAACATTTTTTTGTTGAATGCCTTGCAATATGATGATACTCAAAATATGCATTACGATTATAATTCCTTGGTCTATATCTACTTGGATAAATATTTTATGGAGGAAGGACTGTGATAAGTTTACATTCACAAAATTGAGTTAGAAGTATATGAGGAGGTGATGGTTACCATGAAAATTACCTCTTTGCTTGAGTTTTCAGTTGTAATTGGTTCATATGTTGTGATACAACATTGACTATATCATTCACCTCATTATTTTCATCACTTGGTTTGACTTTATAAGTTAGTTATCTTTGAAACTTCATGGTTAAAGTAGTCACATGAGTTGATATATATTTAATTTTTGTAATTTTTCACATTGATACACTTGTTTTTTATCCAATTATCCTCTTAATTATTTTTATGTTATAGACTTATGTATTTTTTTACCTTTTGACTATATATATATATATATATATATATATATATATATATATATATATATATATATATACTAATCCATGAATTATTATATGCTAATAAAAATGTGGATACATATATGATTTGTTTTTATTATGAGATCATAATTGTGTATGAACACCTTATTTCTTTATGAGATCTTTTTTTTTTTCTTCAATGAGATGATTTGGTGTTTAAATTATTATTTGAAATTATTAATTCATGATCTATGATTTTAAATATTAATATCAATGATTATCAATGTTATCGATTAACCCCATTGAACCATAGAGGTACTGTGATTAATATATTTTTTCCGAAGAGATACGAAAGCTAGAAACATTATATTGATATTCAAATAAGCTTGTATGAGATATGCACATTGTTTACTATGTACCTAGGGATATGATATATTGATGTATATGGGTTGATGGATATTATTGCATGTCACACATCCTATTTAGTTAATTATACGGGTCTAATATATTAAGATAAATGAATAAATTATGGAATTTGTGCATTAGGTAATGGTGAATGTACATTGGTATTAGGAGGTTACCCATACATTGTTAGTTTTTATATGTCTATACAAACGATATGAATATCAGGGTAATGATATCAATCAATCAAATTTTTATTGAGTGTTTTATTTGGTATAAGATATTGAAGGTTGTGCCCTTAAAGTGACAATGTGGAGTTATTCCTTCCTAAAGGAGTATTGTATTGTGTTTTCCTACCTTAATATATCATATCCATAGGTATATAATGCTATCCATCAGGGTAGTAATCAAGTCAATGTAGTATAATAAGAGATCCAATAGTGGACCAAAACCTTGTATATTGTGGGATACATGGAACAATGATCTCTTAGACATCTTTCAAATGAGTACAAGTGGAGAATTGTGTTTTAATTTGGATTAATTAAATGAGTAGATGGTCATGAAACATAAATGAATAAAATTCAAAATGGGTTCATGTTTCATGATCATCAATATAAGAATTTGGAGAAAAAGGGACTCCATAAAACACATATTTAAGATATGTCCATCCAAATGTAAAGTATAATTTATAATTGAGTGAAACAAAATCCATTGGAAAAATATATTAATTTAATAGATGTGTTTGAGAAGTCTGAGAAGAACATCCAAATTTTAATAGTAGGTTGAGAAATAAATAATGGCCATCCTGATTCTTCTCTGTGGACCAATATGATGAGACTTAAAGTTCTAGGAAAGTTGGTATAAATAAAATCAAAAATAAAAAAGAATTAACATTATTAAGTAAAATTTAATTTTTTTTATTAAGGGATATTTTTTTTAATAATATGTTGGCTTATAAGAAAAGAGGAAAACCATTCAAAAATACAATGACTTTGGTCTAGGAGGAGGGGAACAACCAAAAAATAGATCGAGGAAAGAACTTGGTAGCGTACTATCATGTCAAAGGTAATGTCCAACATTTTTTGATTGGTCATTCTCTTATTTAATATTTTATTTTCTTAGAAGTATAATATTTTTTATGAAAACACTTATTTATATCTACAATTTATTATATTTCCCTTGTTGATGTATGAGATTCAATTTAGTTTTTATGAGTCTTAATTGATTATTAGTAATATCCTTTGTGGAATTTTACATTGTTAAAAACAACAGCTACATTATTTTCTTTGAATTTATATGGTTCTTCTTAATTTTTATTTTCCATCAGGTGGTTTGAAGGAGAAGAAAAATAGATCTACATGTCTAGCATTTTCATTATGTTCACTACCATTTTTAGTTCTATAACATAGAGGTGATCATTAGGGTGTAGGAGAGGTAGTTAATTCCTAGAATAATGTCTTTGGGGGATATTAAATCCCATGTGACTAAATTTCCCCACTCTATATAATCTTATTCATTATTAGACATGCGATTACATACTTGGACAATGCTTAGTTCTTGAGATATTGTATGTTTTTGTGGATCTTATAATCATTGTAATATTTTTTACATTTGAAAATTTTTTATGGATTCATATTGTTGAAATTTATATTTTATTATTTGCATTCATATAGTATTGGTTGAGTTTTATCTCTTTCCCATATTTATCACCTTGAATCATTGGTATTGAATTTTTTGAACTTGTATGAAACCCATCACTTTGATCATTGATTTAGTAAATCAAACTTATGAGTAAGATATAGTTTTGGGACATCAATTGAGATTAGAATTATTGGGTCATAAAATAATGGATTATGTAGAGATTAATAAATATACAAGTAAGAGGAATTCTCACTACTCCCTTGTCGATAATATACACTCATCCTGAGGGTGGAAGGGTGGAGCATGGAACCAAATTATTTCTTCATCTAGTATTTAATTATTTTTTAAATTAGAGACCAACCAACAAGATAAAAAATAAAACTATTATGGTTCAAACCTTGTTCTTTTCATTTCTATTTTTTATAACATTAAATAAAAAGTGAAAAACGTGTTTAGTTTCTATATTGTAAGAATTAAATCCAATAATGAATTTATCTTATGGAATACATATGAAACTAGAAATACATATGGGAAATACAAATCATGGTGTTATAATGTTGAAAGTGATCAGTACCAAAAAAATTGTATCTAAATTTGTTGTTAATTGCTAAATAATTGTAGTAACTCACCATTACAGATTAAATAGTTATTTGTTTAAATTATACATTGATCCAACATTATTAGTATTCATATAATTCAATAGAACCAATAAATTACTTTGATAGTTTTTGTTACACCTTATAAACAAAATGTTATTTGTTTCTCAATATATTAATATGTGTTTGACCATTCTTATCTCACAAAATACTCTATATATTTAAGTATGCATGATATATAACTTCAATAATAAATGGATATTCAAATATTCAATAAAATTAAGAATAAACCTAGTTTGCGATTAAATAATTCCCTTAGAAAATCCTTTTGTGCTTTAATGTATCACTTTAAATATATGAACAGTTGATATAGGTGCTTCATTTATAGGTTTTGAAAAGAAAAGAAACTAAATAAAAACAAAATTACAAAATTGTAGTGATGAAATGTCTCTCTTAATAGATAAACTATATCTCATATGGATACATTTAGAATTAACCTAAAATTAATGGGAAAGAAAGATATTATATGTTAGACTACATGATTATAGGCTTTTTGCAGATGATATCTATATCCCTTACAAAAGTCTAATAGAGTTAGTTCCTAAAATGTCTAAACAGTTTAGGGAAACATATTTTCATTTACGATGGGATAACTTGCAATGCCACATGAGCTTAGGAGAGAATTCCATTTTAAGGCTATTAGAAATTTCACTACCAACTCAACAATAAGGCATATGTATAAGGGCCAAAAATTTATACATTGGAATAATAAATAAAACGAATGTGTCAACTATATTTTCATGTCTCTTAAAAATAACTCGAAGAAAATGGTTGAAGGCTCCATTTTAAAACAACAGTAACATGTGTAGGGTGAGGGATGGTCCACAATGATATGGATGCTCCATTTCAATGTAATAATAAATATGGGTTCACAATGATTTATATAATTCATAAATTACATGATGACAGTACAAATTTTTAAATCAAACCATGATGAAATTTAATTAAGTGGAATTTAATTATTAAAAAACTAAAGATCCTGAGTTAACATAAAATTTATTATTTGACATTGTAAAATAATAAATTTATAAAAAATTTATATATTTTTTGATATTAAGAGTTTAGTGGTTGGATTTACTTTAACCTTGGATTAACCCAAGAAGACTGTTATCTTAAGACCCTTTCCTTGAGCCTATGATTGTAACCTAACATGTATTAGTATGGTTGTAATGCAACTATCCTACCATATTATACCAAAATAATTAATTATTATAAGTTTTTCAAGTCCATTTCATAGAAATAAAAACATGTTAGTATGCATACATTGTTATCCTTATATTTTCATGTTTTGGTTGTTTGCCAAGATAAAAAAATTCTAATTTATTTTGGATTAGCACAAGTGGGTTCTACATTTTTTTTCAATGTAATGAGTTTGACTTCTTGGTTCCTCATTGTATGGTATAACTCTTCAAATGGTTTGAATCTCTTAAAAAAGATTGATTCATGGAGTGGTGGTAGAAACAATTGTTTTAAAATATATTGAAGTTAATTATCAACTATAACATTGGTTATCTTTTCTAACATGGTCTAATATAAAATCACATTATCATTGATTAGTTCATTAGATCCTTACTTTAGTTTAGAAATATTTGTATATGAAAACTTCCCATCAATGTTGATGGAAATGTGTGTTAATAATTTATCAAAAAAGGGGTTAAATTAAATTATTCACTGAAGAGGGAGACCATCAAAAATTTAAATTAATACTTTTCAAGACTCCATATAAATAACTTTGTTAATAGCATATCATTGTACGGATAATCCAAGCATGTTACATGAAATGATCTAAAATGTTGTTTATGATCAACTTTATCTTCACACAAAGGGACACTGGGAGTTATTAATACTTTAGATAGAGGGTAGGATTATATTTGAGGAGCTAATGAGTTATGGAGTAAGGCATGTGAATCCTAGATATGACTAGCTCTTGATGCACCTTACTCTAATTGAAACACCTTGGTATGTAGAGATATAATAACTTACTCAATGGAATTTGCATTATGTGAGGTTAGAAATGGGATGTAAATAACCATCCTCTATTTGGTGAAGGTTACTAATGAAAAGATAAGGAATCAAAGAGCATGATACAATATTTAATCAAATTGAGTTATTATAGAAATGACTACATTCAATAATAGAGGACAAGTCTCCATTGCAAGACTTTAAAACAACTGTATTATTGTAGTATATACATGTTCATCTAAATCAACTTAATTTAATATAATGCATATATAGTGTTGTGTCAAAGGAAATATTTATAAAATGTAATGATTTTAAGGAATGCTTTGGTAGCATCATTGAATACTTTAAATTTCAACTAGACATAGATAGTCTAGTGGAGAATGCTACAACTATAGAGGATAGAAACGTAAGATGAAATCCTCAGTTTCACCTTATGGACTACATGAACATGTTATGTGGGTGTCCAGGTGGATTTTAGTCATCTCGTACTTAGTATTGAACCATGAACATGATGAAGTTTGTTGGTCCAATAGACAATTTTGATATACAAGTGAATGCATTCTATCCTAATAATGTTTTCATTTCTATTAATATTATGAAATATGATAGTAAATATAAAAATCAATTTGGGTACTAATAAAGATAATTATGGTATGATGCCCATTTTTACTTATGAGATTCTAAGTGCTCAAAAATAAATTGTATACCCTGATATCCATACTTTACCAAGGCATAAATGATTACTTCTTTATCATATAAAAAATAGGAGATAGAAATAAATCTATGTGATTTATTACCTTAGACATGGATTTATGAATTTCACTCCTTTATATTAAATATTAAGGGATTATTTGTGCATTCTGATTCATTCAGTTCAAGAATCTTATTAAAAAATTAATAGGTGAACAAACATTGTAAATATATTTTTTTCAAGTAAAATGTAATATTTATTTGATAAAATAGATGTGATAGTACATCTCATGCACATAGTTGCCTTCAATAAATGATAATTTTTAGAGTGATATTATAATATTGTTGAGTTGAATCATAACTCTTAGTAGGATGCGTTGTTTCATATGCAATCTTTGCATGTTGTAAAATGAATTAATTCAGCCTAAAATAATAATTTTAATTTTTTGATGAGTTTTAATTGTCCTTCAATAATGTAGTTAGGAACTATGATTTTATACATGTGATCAGTTTTAGTGGATTGACCAACCCACAAGTTTGAGATGTTATCTAGATGGTTTACTCTCATCTAATTAAATATAGGGCTGATGATTAATTACCTCTCTAAGCACATTAAGATCTATTTTATTTTGGATAACTTGGAAATTACCTCAAAATTGAGATATTAACTAATGGATGATCTTAAAGGAGAATTCTTAAATATGATTTATTATAAGTAATCATTTGGAAAAAAGAATATGATAGTCTAATGATATTATAGATATCGAATAAACTAAGTTAGTTTAAAGGGCTAGTAAAATTACTTGTTTCTCTCACTTTATTGAATAAATTGTTAATCTTTAGTTCCAATAAATTATTTGCAACATGCTTGAATGAATTCTTACTTCAGACAAGAAAAATTTAATCTTATTAAAGGGTTATTTCCTTAATGACAAGCACAATGGAAAAGTTAGAGACACATGCATAAATAGATATAAATACATGAAGTATACACATTATATAAGATTTATGAGATCTTATAAATAAAAATAGATCTCCATTTAAGATTTGAAATTATCTTGAATAATCAACATAAGGTTTGCAATGCTTTAGTGTTATCTTTTTTTTTATGAGTAAATGACTTAGAAAAATATCTAAGCATTGTTTATTTTTAAGTGAAGAAAGGCTTGAAGATAAAAATACATGGTGGTGATATATATCTATCTTAATCACCTTTTGGTTGAGTGAACTTGTGTGGATCAAATGAAATATTTATACTATATTCATTGAACCATTTCATGTTTTACAATATAACGCAATAAGGGTCTTATGGGAATTTTTTTCTAACAATTTCATTTATCTCCCTTTAATTTTTAGAGTTGCATTAGTCCCTTGTCATGAAGATTAAAGGACTTAGCTACATAATTTGTGATAGGTCAAAAATCATTAGCATTGACATTCTTCCTTGTTTAATATCTTAGAATCGAAAATGGCTTTATCTTGGTTGCCCTTTTTATTTACCAAATTTTGTGAGTTTTTGACCTCTACCTTTACATGTGCCTTCACATTTATTTTCACATTACCTTAGTTATTTAGAATAGGTGCATGAACTTTAACTTGAAATTACTTTCCTTTCATAGTAATAGAAGTATATGTTCAAGTTCAATTGCATGGATTTAAAATTTCATTTGAATTCACATTTATTAGCACTTAATCACTTATTTATATAATCTACTTGCATGGATTTGACATTGCCATGTTTCTTTCCTCATCTATTTTTTATTTTCTAGGTAATTGACTAGTTACACAGAATCTTCATGTCTAACACATGGCACTTTTTTTTGTTTTCACTATGGTTTACATATTTCACAACAAAAGTGAGTTTGCATGCATATTCACCACATCGTGGTGCAACTTGTCACAAATTGTCTAAGGCATAAACACTGTATATGGCCCTTTCATGCCACATGTCATGATTTCATTAAATCACAAGCTCAAAAGTGGTAGATCAAGTTGGCATAAATCCCAAGGGTTGGTGGGTTGTGAGTACTTCTGAGCTCACCATTTGTCCAAAGCATGTTTAGTCACACTTTCATAACTTTTAGAAAATAATTTTTATTTAGTATCCTATGGGATTGAAATTCAATCATTTATTGTCACACGGATGGAACTTTGGCTCTTCTTAGACCAGAGGATATTATAATTCATTGAATGCGATAAGGTAGAATGATGGATCCTCAGAGATTTTAAACAAGGCCTTTATATTAAGGAAACCTATCATCCAATATCATATTGGCATGTCGATCAACCCCAAATCCTTGTTAAATTTAAATAATGGATGTGACCCATTTAATTAATGCCATCCATCATCATTTCATAGTTTTATGATTCATAATAGCATGCAAGTATAGAGGAGACTAACACTCTAATGTTGTAAATTAATTGAAACATGTCATGTGTCATAAATCCATTACCCACATACCTAACAATATGATTCAAAATCATAAATACTTACATCCATGAGGTTATGAGTCAATTAGATGTTTCAAGGTGTTATCATGACATTGGTTCATAAGGGAAAGGTGAGGCTTGTATTTGCATTATCAATCTTAACTATAATCACATTAGTTAATGACATGTAACTTAATCCATAAATTAAGAGGAGACAACATTACCTAGTTGGTTACACTAATGACATAACTGGCCACAATGGCCTCTGAGCACTCAGTTAAATTTGGTGGCCATTATACCCATGAAAACACTAATATGTGTGGATCAAGAAGAATTTGTAGGTAGCTTTATGACCAATCAAATTGCATGGTAAAACTTTTGTATCCCTAAAAAATTATTACATTAATCCATATGTTATATTCATTAATCTAATCACTTAAATAACTAATTCGTTTATGTACATATGCCTCAATCAAAGCAATTTAATGGTTCTTCCACTAAGAATACCTGAGATGAAAGGACACCACGTAGAACATGCCAAGACATATTATCAACCTTAGGATATTTTTGTAATATTTAATTAAAATCATTGGATTGAGTAAGGGTAGGTAAGGTTTCATGATAATATGACAATGGACCAAACCATTTAAGAATTGTTTAATTAAAGCCTATAATCCACATGATCTGAATTATAATTTGGGTTTTGGAAAAGAAAAAGAATAACTTGTTGGATCTTACTTATTGATGTAAAATGGTTAATATAAATGTAATAATTATTATTATAAATAAATATGAGCATTATTGAATTTGTTTGTTTATTATTGGGATAATTCACTTTCCATAAGCACAGATTATGTTATCTAAAAGAATAATTTTTTAGTTGATTTTATAAGTAGAAAACAAGGGTGATACATATATAATGAAAGAAACTTATAATAATGCCACCAAGATGTCATTCCATAATGATAAGATCCTAGGCTATTAAAAATATACAAGTAATTTTTAGAAATATAAAGTGGTAGGTAAATAATGAAGATTTATGATATGGACTTTTATGTATGTTTTATTCCCATTTGGAATATGGGATCAAAAAGGAAACCAAAAATAAAGTTAAAAAATAATTCCTACTCACATTATAACAATCATCTAGTTAGAGGCTCTTTTTCTCCTACTCCCCTGACAAAATCTAATGAGCTTTTGAGAATGAGGATGTTTGTGTCAGGCATGTTGAGTAGCAGGTGGTCTCTTATTTAAAAGAAGAACACCCTAAACCTATTTTGTCCTACGGTAGACTGGTGGTGTCTTCTTGTGCATATTTGGAATAGGTTTTAGGCCTATGTAATGGTTTTTTAATCTAAAACAAGATGTTGGCAACAAAAGTGTTGGTTTATCAACTCAAGATTTTTGAATGAGAGTAGATATAAGGATGGCCTCCTACAATAGGCCCCATACACTTCCTTCCACTCCTTATTTATCCTACATTGTTGTGTTGGATTCCCTTACTAATGCTATTATGGATAAATAGTTTAAGTGTACATGGGCATACATTGACTACAAAAATGTTATAAATATTCGTCATGACTATGGAGATTTTTGTATGTCTTGGCTCCCTTCTTTGTCTACTCCCTATCTTATTTGATTTTTTAGATTCACTAAGCTTCCCTTGCCTAGGACATTGCAAGATGAGGGCCTTCATCTTGAGTCTTCTATTCTACTTCCTATTCCTTATCCCTCTTTTCAGTTGGGGGATGTTCTGACTCCCTTCTCAAATGAAACATCTACACTATAAATATTAGAATCTTCCATTAAGCATATGGATCACGAACTGGCATGTAAATCCCTATTTGTCAAGTGTGTAGGATCTCATCCTTCTATTAAGAGTTATATAAGTGGGAATATTCATTTTTGAGCTTATTATTTACTCCTTCCCTTTACTTGATCGACTTGAGATTTTTTCATGTTCTCTTACAAAATTATTTGAACAGAGACTTTATTTAGTCCTAAGGTACATGGTTCTTCCATAAATCTTGCTTCTTATCATGTCCTTGGTCACTATTCTTTGAACCAACAAAGACAATGATCAAATCTACTCCTTTTGGGATCAGATTGTATCATTTGTTAAGTGTTTTAAGAAAATACAAACATATAAGGATTTTGGGAAACAAAATGGGATATTTTGTGAAAAATGATGAGCACTCGTTAGATGGTCAATTTTTGAAATTTTATGCCTTCATCAAAATTTTCAAACTTCTATTTAATTTTGGTGTTTGTGTTCTCATCTCATGGCAAGGGGTATCAATTATTCAACTATGAAGGTCTTTCATTTAGGGGATTTTGGTGCAACCTCTTGGGTAAAAGGGAAGTAATGTATTCATCTATGGTCCATTCATCTTCCTCATTGATATCACAAATGGTTTGAAGGAGTAAATAGGGCTTTCATTACAAAGACATCAAGTGGCACAGTCACGATTTCTTATACCAGGCTTCAGCTTCTTCCCCTTTACCTCCCTTGCTTGAGGTTCCTCCCTCCCATACATGAAGACTTATCCTTTGAATATTATCTCTACCATGGCCCTGGATCCTGTTTTACCCTTGTGTGTTATTATTTTAGTCTCCCCTCTTAGGAATATGGGGAAAAGACCAAAAGATAATGTGGGATTTACATCAAAGAGAAAAGGTAGATGTCTAGAGAGAGAAAGGCTAATATTAGAGGCAAAAGACTTCATGAGAGATGGTTCTCAAAGGATGATTAAGAACCTCCGCTTTAGATGAAAGAGAAGATGTGCCTTAGCCAACGACTGATGGTTACATTAGTCTTGGTTGGATTTCCCTTAATTTATTTTTACTTTTTGTTTGTTATTTAGTTGTGGTTCTCCCACTACTATTTCACACAGATTTGTAGTTTGGTAAAATTTTTATCTTAAGGTCTTTCATTGTATTTTATCATAAAACTTGCAGCTTGATGTAGTTCCTAACCTCTCTAGTATAGGTGTGTCTTCCTAATTGGTGGTGTATTGTTTTAGATTAAGGTAAAAATAGGTTTTGAAGGGACCCCGAAACCCTGAAACATAGGAAGAAGGATATAACAATAATGCCCTTAGGTAAAACAAACCTAACACTTACTACTGAGTAGTAACAAAAATAGGTTTTACAGGGACCTGAAACCCCAAGTCAAGATCATCAAAAGAAAGACCCCAGGTTTTACAGAGACCTGGAAACTCAAGTATGTAAAGAAAACAAAGAACCAGAAAATGGAACTAGTTATAACATCCAACTAAAAGAACCAGAATAGTAAGAGCAGAAAGACCCTACTCTTATAATTCTAGGATCATCTTCACCGCTTCCTTTCTGATCATAGTAGTGTCCTATATGGATATTGCAGCCGACGTGGCAGCCTCTTGCATTGATTTCTTCCTTGAGCTCTATCTGGTCCTTTTACTAGGCCCCTCCAAAGATTTTATTTCCTCATTAGCTCATTTTCCAATGTTTGCAGTAGCTGCACATATGCTAGAAGTAACCTCCTCCATCTTCAATCTGCTTTCCTTAATGAGCCTTCTTATATTTTTCTCATAATCTTTTAGTTTGATAGGAATATCTCTTATCTGCATTTACAAATTATTGATTTTATTCTGATCAGCTTCTTGATTATGTTCCAATATTTCCATTTTCTTCTTGAGGCCCATTATTTCCTTATACATCCATGAGTCAACTTGAAGGATAGCATCTACTTTGCATTTGGCCGAATTAATGAAGGAATGCCTCCTGTCATTCTGCCAGACATCACTAAAACCTTCAGTGTTCTCTTTTGGATTGGCTTCATCCTTTTCAGTTTGATCCTCCCTTTCCTTTCTTTTCTGTTCTTTAGTTTCAACAGGGCTTTCGTTGTGGACAAGATCATCCTTAACTTGTTCTCTAGTCTCCATTACATGATAGGCATCCTGAACTATATGTTCCTTCTCTATTCTTGAAGTAGGATCCTCAAATAAAACATCCATTTCTTTTTCACTTTCCTCCAACACTTGCTGAATATCCTCAAGATCATAGTTTTTTTGTTCTATTTTTTCCTCTATAGTGTTCCCTTCTTTTTCATTCTCACTTTTATCTTTACCTTCCTCATTAGAGCTGGATTCCATTCCTTCCTCTTCCTTCATACTCTCCTCCTTATAACTTTCAGTGTTTTCCCACTCAGTTTCCTCATCAACAATCTATTTTTTGAAGCTGGAGGATTTGGGTTTAACTTTTTCTTTCCCCTTCACTGTTTCATTCTTCTTACTCTATGAATCCTTATTTTTGTCCAAATAAGGATTCGGGACAATGGCATTGTTTTTGCAGAAACCTTCTATTATTAGGATCAATCCCTCATGTAGTATAGGGTGAGACTCCTTTTTTCTATGAGCAAACAGACTTTGGAGCAGCGAGAAGCGCAAATAGAAAGGGAAGGAGATTCTAACTTTGTGCCTAAAATGATTAAGAAAGATAAAATGAAATTTATGGACTCTTTTGATTCTTCCATCAAGTATAAAATGCCCACGTATGTAGCATAAGAAGTCTCTCCATATTCCTTTTATCTGCTCTAGGTCGAAAAAATCTCCACTCTTTTCCAGCTACTGTTCCTCAACATCCGACTTCGGGAATTTGCTATATGCCTCATTAGATATACTGGTCTGCTTAGAGAATTTTATACCCTCCATTGGAAGCCCCATGACCTCCACAATGAACTCCTTGGTGAGCTTCACCGTGATGCCATGGAGGGTTACCCTGTCATCGACAATTTTTTTGAAAAATGCCGTTGTTATATGGGGTTTAGAACCATGCAGCTGCTCCAAGTAACTCACGACCTTTCCTCTCTGAAGAATCTTCCAAACATCTTTTTTTGCCTTCCAGTCTTCACAGCTTTTAGGTTCCTGCTTCCTTGGTTCACCTTTCATTTTGCAAGCCATACAATTTTCCAGCAACACCCAAACACTAATTAATGAGCAATGAAACCAATTGTTATCAACTTGTAATAAAAATCACATGTTTTTTGGCACATGCAATAACCACTTTACGTTCTCATGAATGTGTCTGTTCAATGAAAGTAATCCTTCCACCGTAAGGCCACTCCACCAAATCATTAACTTGCTATTCCAAGTAGATCTTTCCCTCCTTTGAATGAATGGCATCATAATTAATAAGCACTTTGAGATCAACATACTTATTTAATGCATCCTGCCATCTCACCTTATGCCCTGTTCAAATAGCTTGGTTAGCTATCCAGTCAGCAACCCCATTGGCTTCACGGTAAGTATGGGTTATGGTTACTTTTTCAAATTTTTGAATTAAGGCTTTAATTTCCATCACCATTGCCTCTATAGACCATGAAACTAAATTTTTGTTATTTAAGATATTTATGATATTCAGGGAGTCACCTTCCAACCATAATTTAGAAAATCCCATCTCAACTACTAATTTAATGGTTTGAAGGGCTGCAGTAGCTTCAACAATATGACTATTCGACTTACCAATAGGGATAGCAATAACATCAATTACATTTCCCACATGATCTCTCAAGACTCCTCCGCATCTTGCTTTAACCAGATTCCCTTTAGCAGCTTCATTAAAGTTTCCTTTGATCCAACCACAAGGGGGGACATTCCATTTTACACCTAATCTTGGATTTTCAGCTTTCACATTAGGCCTTTCAGATCTTAAGGGATTATCAATTTGAAAGGTTGGATTAGGATCCCTCTATGATAAAAAATTCTCATTTATTGCTCTAGTAATATTCCGACCCAACACCCATCCTGGAAGTTCTTTACTTCTAAATATTCTATTGTTTCTTTCTTTCCATATGCCCCTCCAAATATGAGGAAGTGTTAATTTCTAGAAAAAGAGAACATCAGGATTCTTAGAGGGACAATACCAAATTTTAAAATATAGTTCCACACTTTTATGATGGACCCATGCTATACCCCAGAGATTGAGGATCTCATTCCAAACTTGATGTGTATAAGAACAGTTCACAAACAAATGATCTCTATATTCAAAACCATTTTCACATAGAATACACCTGTTAACCACATAAATTACTCTTTTTTGCAAGTTGTCAAGAGTCAGGATTTTATTTTGAAGCAGAGTCTAATAGAAGATTTTTATTTTGGGGATAAGCCCCTTGATCCAGGCATACGACCACAAAGGTTGATTACCATTTCCCTTTGAAATAAAAATGGTAGAAACTTTAAATTATCCACTAGGATCATCATGCCAGATAATCTTATCCTCAAGATAAGGATAAAGAGAGATAACATTGAGGGATAATTGTATATTACTAAAATCTTGATCAAGATCTGTTATATTCACCCAAGAATTGTTCTGCCAATACTCATTTACAAATATACCATATCTTTGCTTACATCGATCAACTATCTCTTTATCTTGAAAATCTTCTATCAAAGGGTAATCTTTTAACCAAGCATCCTCCCAGAATTTCACCTTAATTCCATTACCAACTTTCCAGGAGCATCCTTTTTATAGAATTTGTTTGGTTCCCTGAACAGCGCCCCATATGGAAGAGGGTCAAGTTACATTAGGGTAAGAAAAGAAATCAGAAAGGGATTTTGCATTGAATAAATACTTATGCTTCCATATATTACTCCATTCTTTATTTTCATGGTAAACTCTCCATCCCAGTTTTGCTAAGAGAGCTATATTCATACTTTTGATTTTCCTTATTCCTAGCCCCCCTTCCTTGAAAGGTTTGCAAATGTTATCCCAAGCAATTAAAGGCATCCTCCTTTTTTCCTCAGTACCAGTCCATAGAAAATTTGTTTGTATTTTTTCAATAGCTTCTGCAAATTTGGTAGGGATTTTGAAAAGACTTAAAGCATAAGTAGGTATACATTGAAGACTAGCTTTAAGAAGGGTTAACTTTCCTGCTTGACTTAAAATATTTCCTATCCATCCCAAAAGTTTCTTACTGAATTTGTTGATAAGATCCTCCTAGAAGGCTTCAGGGGCTTCCAATCCAAGAGGAAGACCCAAGTAAGATGAGGGGAAAGATCCTATAGAGCATCCAAAGATTTTAGCAATTTTATTCTGTCTCTGAATAGGGGTATTAATGAAGAACACTGCACTTTTATTCCAATTAATCAACTGACCAGAGGTAGAAGAATATAAATTAATAGCTTGCTTCAAATTTTTTGCTTCCTTGACTTCAGCTTTTCCCATGAAGATAGTATCATCAACAAATTGTCCGTGGGAGCAAATTAGGGGATGGGAAGAGGGTTTTAATCCCTTAAATAAACCTTTACGGAATAAATCCCCTATATATCTTCCCAGGCAGTCAGCCATAATTACAAAAATAATGGGAGATATAGGATCCCCTTGTCTCAGCCCCCGTGAAGGATTAAAGAAGTGGGATGAGCTTCCATTTACCAATACATCAATAGAGGAAGTAGAAATCAGCTGATAAATAATTCCAACCACCGTTTGTTTAAAGCCAAAAGCTGAAAGACTATTTGAAAGGAATAACCAGTCAACCCTATCATAGGCTTTTGCAATGTCAACTTTCATTATGAAACGTTGATTGTTAGAGCAGAACAAGGAATGAATATTCTCATGAGCAGTAATAATAGAATTGAGAATTTGTCTACCTGGGATAAATCCATTTTGCTGATCAACAATTATCGAAGGAATCACTTGAATAAGTCTGGAAGTAAGAACTTTGGAAATAATCTTGTAGAAAGAGTTACAGAGGCTAATCGGTCTAAACTGATCAGGAGAATCAGCTCTAGTCTTCTTTGGAATCAAACACAAAAAGGTGGAATTAACCTCCTTAAGCATCTGTTTGGCTCCAAAGAATTCCTTCACAACATCACTTACATCTTTACCAACAAATTTCCATAGTTTTTAAAAGAAGAACATGGGAAAGCCATCAGGTCCAGGTGCTTTATCTCCTCCTATAGAATAGATGGCTTTAAAGATTTCCTCATCCTTTGGGATTGAACATAACATTTTATTCTGTTCCTTCGAAACCAAAGGAGGAATCACTCGTAGGATTTTAGCCTAACTTTCCAGATTAATATTGGGATCAGCCTTCATAAGGGATGAGAAAAAGAATATCATTTCCTCCTTGATATCCTTTTCCTCTAAAATCTTCAGATCTCCCTTTTTTAGGTATGGAATATGAGTTTAAGATCTGTGCTTCAGAGTGGATAGATGGAAGAATTTTGTGTTTTTGTCTCCTTCACTCAACCATAACAACCTGGATCTTTGTCTCCAATAGATTTCTCTTGAGTGATAATATCTTGATATTGAACCAACTGCTCATTTTCTTAAGTAAGGAGGTCATAAGTGTATCCATCTTTCTGAATTTTTTCCTGAGTTCTACGAATTTCCTCCTCAATAGCAGTATTTTTCTCAAAGATATTTCCAAAACAATACTTGTTCCACTTTTTAACTTCCCTTTTAACATTTTTGAGCTTAGAAACAACTCTAAAAAGGACCGTACACTCAATATCTATATTCCACCATTCTTCCATTTTACTTTCAAACTGTGGGTGTTGCATCCACATCTTTTCAAATCTGAAAGGATGATTCTTCTTCAAATTTATTTTAGCCGCAGTGAAAATAAGAGGAAAATGATCTGAACCTATTCTTTGGCAAGCTTCTAGCTTACATATGAATTCTTTTATCCAGTCGGGAGAGATAAGGGCACGATCAAGCCTGGCCTGAATACAATCATTACAAATTTTATTATTGCTCCACGTGAACTGAAATCCCTAAAGTTCCATATCCATTAATCCCTCTGTATTTATAAACTCCATTAAATCTAGTCTCCCTTCCATTTGAGTGGCATTTCCTCCCATTTTCTCATGATCATAAAGAGGTACATTGAAGTCTCCCAATATAATCCATCATCCACAATAGTCCTTGATTTTAAAATTAGATATAGACTCCCAGACCTTTTTCCTAAGGTTCTTAGCATTAGGAGCATAGATATTTACAATATACCAACCCTCCTTCTAATCCACACTCATTATTTTAACAATCATTATAGTTTTACTAGCAGTCAAAATAGTTCCAGAGTAATAATTCTTCTTCCATAACATCAAAGTTCCCCCTGAAGCACCTTCAGAACTACTGGCCTTGATTGAATAATTTTTAAAGTCTTTGATCTATTATGCTTTCTCTTTGTTCATCTTAGTTTCTTGGAGCAAAAGGAAATCAGGGTTTTGTTCTCTAACAAAATTCCTAACAATATCCATTTTATTAATACTATTTAACCCCCTAATATTCCAGCTTATTATTTTCATTTCTATTTTTTAGGGGTAAAGTCCAGAATGGTTGCCTACCTACCATCAAAAATATTCTGTATGCTTTTTAACTCTCTATTCTTCCTTGTAGATCTTCTTCCAAGTTTATCTGGGGAGCCAACATCCGATTTTACCTTGGATTGTTGTTCAGTTCCTTTTCCAACTTTTTTCAGATTAGAAACAAGAGATTTCACCTTAGTTCTTCTCGTTTCTACACCCTTTATATTGTTCTTTTTTTCACCTTTTTTCTTTTGATTTTTTGAGCTTTTTCCCTTCTCCCTCTCTTCTTCTAAAAGGGGAACCCCTTCCACCAAAAAGTCGTTATCATTCTTAGATAACACTTGACTCTCCCTAGAATAAGAAGCAAGCAACTCTCCCTCCTCTAGATTTTTTTCATCTTCAGGAATTAATTCACCTTCCTTTAACCCATATTTGTCCTCTACATCTTTGCATTGATCTTCTTTGCTTTGGTAAACAACAATTTGTTTTAATAAATCTGTCATGTCCTCTATTATTTGTTCGGATTTTTTGATCTCTGTATGCAACCTTTGTTCTTCTTTCTGAGGATTTTCTTTCTTTAAAGAAAGCTCTTTATCTCCCTCTATATATAGAGCATTAGCCTCTTCAGTAGAAGGATCTTTATCCTCTTCAGCACATGGAACTCTTGAATGTTCTTTATTCTTTTGTTCCTTTCGATGATCTTCTTTGATTTTCCATATTTTCTTTTGTTGGACCTTAATTTATTTCCCATCCATAACATTTTTTGGATTAATTTTACTTCTAAAAGGGTAATTCTTGACCCAGTGCCCCTGTTTCTTACAAGCGTAGCAGGAATTTGGCAAATCTTCAAAAACTATCTCTTGGGTTTTCTTTCCAAGCTTAGATATTAATTCCATCTTCTTTGGGAGATGATTCAAATCTTCCACTTTAACATAAATTCTAGCACTGTGGAGTTTAGTTCTTGAGGCCGTAGCATTATCCAATGTGACAAGTTCACCAAATGAACTGGCTATTCCTTTAAAAATGTCCTCATGCCAAAATTCTAAAGGGAGACCAGGAAGTCTAGCCCAAATGAGAGTAGTTAAGAAAAATGAATCTGATAAGTCCATATTTGGTTCCCATTTTTTTATTGTAAGAGAACATTTTCCAAAAAACCATGGCCCTCCAGTAAAAACCCTGTTTAGATCTTCCTTACAATTCAAAATAAATGAAAAGAAGCCATTCACCATAGGTGCGATATCAACATCTCCACAAATAGTCCAGTTCCTTTTAACCATATTTTTGAGAGATTCTATATTTGGTCTAGCTCATAGAAATTTTACCACTAAAGTGAATTCTATGGAGGACACAGGGAAATCAAGGGATCTGGGATAAAAACTTGAAACTCACCTTTCTCCCAGCAGGATTTTGATGTCACCGATGGGAAAAGAGATTTTCCTATTGGTTTTTTACCAAACAAAGATGACCATGTTCTTTGTTCAAGGATCCTGATGGCTTTTCCTTTTTATAATCAACATTGTCTTTCTCATTCTCGATATACTGCTCTAACACATGATTCAATGGGGGACCACCTACCCCACTAGAGGGCTCATAAACACATGGATCCTTTCCATTGTCAGCATCAATCAACAACCCTGACCCTACATTCTTCCCTTCATCCTCTACTGTCCCTCCAGGGTCTATCCCTCCTGCCAGATTCTCCCCAATCCGTTTCTCGCCCACATACGTTTCAGCTAATTCAAATTCTGTAAGAGCGCTCATTCTGCTCAAATTGGTGGTGTATTGTCGGTAATGTTGATTATTGATGTTTTTCATTCTTTTATGTTTCTCCTACTTATAATGGTTGGCTCCTATTTGTACTCTAAAATTGATTCAATGTTTTGATCAAAAGTGTTGATCAATAACAATAACAATAACAATAACAATAACAATAACAATAACAATAACAATAACAATAACAATAACAATAACAATATAGAAGTAAATTCTTTAGTCTATGATTACATTTTAGGTAACTACATTTATTTAAATAATTTTGCAAAATAATTTCTCCATTTTATGGTGAAGGTAGTCTTCATCCTCTATTTTTATTCAACCAATATTTGATTGTAGCCCAAAAATCCATCCAAGAAGGACATCATCTAACAACCACTCACCATCTAAATTAGTCAATCCAAAGAAAGTAAAGAATAATTGTCACATTTTACAAATAAAACTATCATTATGTTCCAACTACAACATAATTATTTTTAAGTTTTGATTTTAGGATTGTACATACTCTTACCATTTTTAAACACAAAATATTGTTTTTAATATTTATCTTCATTTACTTCTCGCGCTTGTCTTGGAGTCTCTATTTTGGGGAGGGGACAACACGTGGGGCATGGATAACACCTGCATTTTTTGTTAATTAAGAAGACATCGTTGTTAATAATTGCATCCACGTCAACAAGGAAATTATGAATTTTTCCTTGGAGTGTGACAATTTCAAAACGTACAACATGATTTCAAGTAGCAAGTTGTTCCTAAAATGGAGAATAAGATAACTCCATAAAAATTTTCCCAGGAAGAAGGCAACTATAAAATGTACACATGCAAATAAAATAATGTGGGTCGTGAATAATTGTAACCCCAACCAAATCAAGATGAGGATTCACCACGACATTTATCTTAATTTTTCATCTTTATTTATTGTATGTGCATATAAAGAAATCAAGGGTTTCATGAGGATTAAATTAAAAAATCCACGTCTAAATTCTTGGGTTTAAATTTTACCATTAAAATTTATGCATAATTTTTAATGTAGATATATACGTTCAAATTTTAACATTAATATTTAAATTTAAGAAAATATTTGACTGATTTTTCAAAATGAGTTAACATATTGAAACTTTGGGGGTGACAATACATGTAAAAATATTAACATGCACAAGTTGAATTTTCAATCTTAATTATAATCTTAGTTTTCAATTTTAAATATTTTTATTTCATTTCAGGACCGTTAATATCTTAAATTTTGGATGTGATATTTTTGTGACAACATAGAATTTTGGCACAATTTAAAATTTATTATGAAAAGAAAGGCCCACACCATAAAAAGTAGCTGATTTTTTTTTTTAAATTCAAAAATACTAATGTTCTACAACATCGTATTCTTGAACCTAAAAGTTCTAAACATCATTTTCATAGATGTATGCTTGAATATGTTGTGACATTTTTAATATAGATTTAAAATGTGCCATAGTTTCATTTTTATTTTTATATGATTGATCTTCACTTTAAACATCTAATCTACATGGAATTATAAACATTCTTTAAATATTTTCACATGGAAACTTGATTATAATTTTTTTGATTTATTAAAAGTATATAAATTTTATACAATATTATTTGGCAATTCAAAACTTCAATGTGGAAATATGGTAGGATTTAAATTACAACATTTTGAAAGGACATTATCCTACAACAACATCATTAAAATACCTTTGAAACTTAACTGATGCACAGAGATGTCATAGAGCCTACAAGAGTGGCATCTATTGTCATGTATCGATAGATGTCATGCACACAAATACATGGTACCCTTGCATGCTTATGTATCACCTTGTAATATAAAACAAATTAGTCTATTTCGATGCATGACCCAATGACCACGTGGGTATTCCACACCACGTTTTGTCATGCTAGGTAACACTTCTCTAATGTGTGTCATTTCATAGCATCTTCTATAAATAATAAGACACTAGAAGCACATCCACCACCCCTATAAGAAGTCGAACTATCACTCAAGAAGAATGATTTATTTTTGTAGTTGTCATATCTTGTAACTATTGTCTATTATAAAAAACTTATATTAATGATATATATTTTAATGCATCTAATTGCCCAACATCAATCTAGTATAATCTAAGCCCTCCTCTAGAATATTTTCATTACATGTGCATCTTGTAATAGATGGTTGTCTATGTCACATGTTAGCATTCCTTAAGTATATTATATGTGTTCTAACACACCTCCTAGACTAGGAAAAATAGTTAGGATGTCTCTCCTTCTTTCTAATCATAATAACTTGCATTCCCAACTCTTTTGGTTAGTCATAGTGTATAAAAATTAGTTGGAAGGTGTATCTCCCCTTTTTATTACAATAATTCTCATGTACTCCATGTCACTGTGTATTTTTACACATATGTAAATTACCCTATTTTTTCCAGTGAATTGATTGAGCACTATTATGTTAATTTTAATGGGTTTGAATGTGTAACAATTATTTTAGATTAGGTTTGAATTCCATTACATGTTCTAAAATTATACAACTATTTGAATATATTTGTCTAGTTTATATATTTGTAGTTTATCTTGTGTACAACCTCATGGGTACCATGTGTATCAGCCATAGAGTTTTGTACATGCTCCTAAAATAATAAATTAGGAGTTTTACTAGTGTTAAAATATCTTGTATTGTTTATAAACTTTGTAATATTTATCAACATATTAGGCATCCCATAAATATATGGGTGATCTCATTAAGAATGTTTTTTTCCAAAATTACTATTTTATCATTTATTTATTTGAAATTTACACTGAGACTATACATAGACATGTTCTTCTTATATCTCACAAAACTATTCTGCTCCATAAACTTGTACATGGGACCAGAAAATTCAAACAAATCAATGTTGTCATATAATGGAACAAGTATGTCATCCATTGGAAACAACCCTAAGCCATGTATGGAGAAGGTATTATGTAGTACATGTAATTTCCTCACTGGAAATTAATATTCACATCATTATTATTAACGATTCATGTTGATGTTGATGTATCTACCTATCACCAGAGCATCACTCCTATTCTCATTATCATAAGATAAATTTATTTCTATTGATATAAAATATTCTTACATACAGTTAAATTTCTTTGTCACTATATATGCTCTAGTTATTTTCCTTATTTGAGGACCTTTAAGAATTTGGATAACTAAATCATCATCACTATTAGAGGAAATTTCAAAGAGGTTTATACTTGATGGAATAGATGAGACATTTCCATATTTAAAATAAATAATCATAACTTGAATATACATGCATTAAAATAAGAAATAAATAACATAGGAAGTAGCTAATATAAATGTTCTCATTTCATATAATAAATAAAATCCATTTCCATAAATAATTTCTAACTAGTAATGATTTCAAAATAGAATTCATAAAAACACAAATGAATAATTAAATCCATATGATTTACATTAATAAACATATTTAGACACCTATAAACACATAAATTTGGTATTAGACACTTGACAATGTCAATGCTGATGATTCCTTAACATATATGACTTGTGCATACAAAATTAGATCATTATCACACTCTACCCTGGTCACTTATTAGGATATGGGCTTTGATTTCCTGATTTTCCATCATTCACACACATGATATCCCTAGTTTGTTCCTAAATAGGTTTTTATCCTAAGTAAACTATCAATGTTATTTATGTCATTGTCTTTTCCATCTTGGATAATTCTGACAATAGTTGGATGATATTGTCTATTGGTAGAATTTGACATAGCAAAAGGTGTATTTATTTATGTAGATGCATATTTATAAAATTTAAATCCTTCCCTTGTATCATCTAACATGCTTCACATGTCAATTACATAGGTAAATTACCCACAAAGACTCTCCTATATATACACACCAAGTCAAAGCAAATTCCTATCTATGAATCATCTAGAAAACATCTAAGACAAATATATCACTCACCTAAAAATATAATTACATTAAAAATACCACATATACACATCCCTAAGGCACTACTGAGTAAGTCTAAAAAGTTAGGGGACAAAAAGTGGCCTACCCATGGACATGATTTTCCTAAAATTTCAAATATTTGAATATCTATAGATAATTTGAGATATCTATAGTTCAAATTTTAATATTGTGTAAGAACAAGAAATGTAGCATTTTGAGTCTAGTTTCTAAAAAATTATTTTGTATTTAAAAATGGTTTAGTATAACTAGATAAGACATTTAAAATTTGATGAGTAACTCCTTTTCTAAGAAAATATAGTAGATAGATGACCATGTGGCTTACCATTTTTTGAGCAACGTTTAATAGTATTTGAAACACTTTAGAGAAAATTTAGATAATATATTATAGTTTGTGACCTATATTATTTTATATTTTTTCAATGAATACTTTTTTTTATGAATTTTTAAAGTAAATAGATCCAAAAAAATAAAAAAAAACATGGATAGTCATCTATGCAGTGCGCCTAAATACCTCAAAAAATGATAATCAATTTCTTTCTGAATGTGTCTAGAAATAGTCCTAGTTTGTGACCATATAACTTTTTTTACACATGTATAAATGAAAAATAAATTACATGAAAAATTATAGGTATGTATATTTATGTCACATAGTGGAATAAAAAAGTTATAGTTAGAAATCAACATAGTTTGAAACCTTAAATTAGTCAAAAATTTATAAAAATCATATTTTTTGAAAGCGAAGAGAATGTTCATCTCAATGATATTAAGTTTTTGAATTTTAATATTCAAATTCATATTGTATTTGGTGATTAAAGTTGAATTTTATTATATTTAATTAAAACTCTTAGACTCAATTGTAGATTGATAGGTTCAAGCCTTTGGCTAGGAATCCAAGCCATTCCCAAGCCAAAAGGCATGGTTTTTGAATTAAAAATAAAATAGCATGATCACATTAATAATGTTATCATGTTATTAATGCTATCACATTATTAACCACATTAATAATACACTCATATTAATAATGCGATCACATTATATATTCATAATATCCAAAAAGCCAAATTTATTCTTTAGGTCTAATTTTATTTATGATCTTATATGTTCTTGAGCTCCCTAATAGTGGTGTTATTTCATGTGATGTAGGAAATTTACCAAACCTTTGGTAGTGAATTAAAGTATTGTGGTATCACATTAGACTGCCAAAACTTTATGGGCATTTTAATATGTTGACTTTTAGCTACTTATAATTACTTGGTTTTATGGTGTAACTCATTATAAATTTAATTATAGAATTTATTTAATCACGAGATGCCATAAAATGAATATTTTAAACCTATGACCAAAACATAGCCTTTGGAATACCAATCTATCTATGCATCTAAAGTAAATTGCACCTATTTCAAGACCCTTCAACCTAATTTCATGAATATAAAATGTGATTTGGGGGTTGATCTACCCTAATTTCATTATTTTGTTTGAAGAAAAGAAGCATTATTTATTTATATGCATGTTATGCATGTGTATAATGTGGGTTTGAGCTCAATAAACTTGAATTCATTAGCTAATGAATGTAAATGTCAATAAGTTCAATTGTGGAGATAATTAGGGTCAAAATGAACCACATGAACGTATTTTAAAATATAAATTTAATGTGATTTATAGTGAAATTAACCCTAATTTCATGTCATATATAATTAACCAAAGAGTTTATTTACTTAATCAAAGAGGCATTTGAGGACAATTTGAACCCATTCAAAATCAATATATGATTTGGGGAAAAATTATGTTTGATTCTATCATGAATTAATCGAGTTAATTAATTTATGAAATTAGGGGCATGATTTGGGAAAAATTATTCCTTTAAAATAAATTTATGGCTTAATTAATTATATAATGTATGTAACATGTATGGCTTAACTAACCCTAATTTTATTATAAATGCAAACATGAAGGTAATTATAATAATTAGGTGAATAAGTAGCTCAAATTTTCTTTAATTGCCTTAGTGATTACACCCTATATATGATATCCTAAAGCTTAAAGCCTATACTATTTAATGCAAACCCTATACCATTTAACTTAAATTGTAAGCCATAAGCTCTAAATCCCAAACCCTTTAAATTATAGACATTAAACCCTAAACTCTAAACCAAAAATTTATCCCCAATTAACATCCTTTATAAATAGTAATAATTAGGTTCACAGGGATGAACTTAGTCAAAATCACATCAATAATTACCATAATTGGCTTAATTTTTGATGATATTAGGGCTAATTGATCTCAAAATCACATTCTTTACTTATAAATCTAGGTTCAACTAGCTCAAATTTACCCCAATCAGCATGATGATTGTACCTTATATACACTAAAACATATTCCCTAAGACATAATATCTAAAGTTATTAATCCCTAAACTCTAAACCATAAATATAAAATCTTTCAACCCTAAACCAATCCTTTTACCCAAAATTAAGATGATTTAAAGTAAGAATTAAGTTTGCAAGGCTCAATTTGGGGTAAATGACACTACTGATTACCCCATTTGACTAATTCACTCAATCTAATGATGACATGGGGTATAATGATAACCCAAAAACACATTTTATAGTCACAAATGGGTCCAAGTGATTCAAATTATCCTCAATTTTATTTTTGATTTACCTTATTTACCCTAAACCATATATAAGTTAAAACATAAGCCCTAAAACATAAAATCGAAACACTATACACTAAATTATAAACAATAAACTTTCCTTAGTTACTAATCATTTAATTCCTAATTAAAACCATTTATAGTAAGAATTAGGTTCACATGGCATAGAGTGATTACACATTATATACGCCCTTAAACCTAATCACTATGCCCTAATCCTTAATCCATAAAACATAAATTGTAATCTTTATGCCTTAATTCATAGTACATGATGAAAACATACATGACTTATGGTACAACTAATTTTATCATGATATGTCATAAAATGCATTTTTTAAACCTATGGCCAAAACATAGCCATTAGAAAACCAATCTAGTTGTGCATCTAAAGTAAATTGTGGCTATTTCAAGCCCCTTAAACCAGATTGCATGAATATAAAATATGATTTAGGAGTTGATCATATCAAATTTCATTGCTTATTTTGAATGAAAGAAACATTATTTGCTTATATTCATGTTCTACATCTACATAATGTGATTTTGAGCTCAATAAACATGAATACATTAGCTAATAAATGAAAATGTTGATTGGTTAAATTGTCAAGGTAATTAGGGTCAAAATAATCCACATGAACCTATTTTAAATTATATATGATGTGATTTAGATTGAAATTAACCCTAATGTCATGTCATATATTATTAACCAAAGAGTTTATTTATTTAATTGATAAGGCATTTGAGGCCAATTTGAACCCCTTAAAGAGTAAAATATGATTTTGGGTAAATTAAATGTTTTATTCTATCATTAATTGATTAAATTAGTCAATTAGTGTAATTATATCTATACCAACATAATAAGAAACAACATATATTTTAGGTTCCTTAAAGTTTGAATCACTTGAATTAACTTCTACACATCTTATTATCCCATTATGCCAATGTCTACATAATTTCCATGACTCACTTGTGAGATATATTCATTTTGTGTTAATTATGTATGTGTTGATATAGTCATATTTTCTCCACAAACCCTAGTATAAGTCCACAGAATCACAACAAAATATGATAACAACAAAGTTTATAGAGAGTAAAGTAGTTAATATCATATCTTATGTCACAACTTGGCCTTATAACTTCTTCCCTCGAATATACTGGTATTAAATTTAAATCAGACAATTAAAGAGAATAGAACTATCATGCCAAGTATGTGGAGTGAGTTGTTAATTTTAAAGGGACTGGTTGTGACTACATGAATCTTTAAATTCATATTTAAAATAAACTTAAATTATTCAAGTAACTAGGCATAAACCATCTAAATATTTTTCTCAAATCTAGTTCTACATTTAGTCAAAAACTAATCTTATACGCTACCCAAAATCACTGATATGGATTTCTTGAAAATTAATTATTATACTAGACCCCATATTTATATTCTACATAAAAAAATATATATACATGGCTTGAGTGAGGTGAATCATTATTTAGTAAATTTATTCTTTGGCCAAAACCATTTTATATACTTCACCCATAAGATATCAACATTGGAAATTTTCACATGTACAATTGCATTCTTACATTGAGCTGAAATATATTATAATGTAGGATTTGGAGATAGAATAAACAAATATACCTAAAAATATGATAAATTCATGAGATATAATTAACAATACTTTTTGGGCTATCAGAGACACATAATTTCATTTCCAAATTTATACCATGCATCTAAACCATTATATAATAAATAATGATTTCAAAATTACATAGGCATTCATTCACATGACATACCCATTCAAATTTATATTAAGAGACAAAACAAAACTTACCTTCTTTATTTATAAACTAAACATTATAAAACATAATTGTTTAGAACAATATAAATTATAAATCATGTTGTACATTTGTAAATACAAAAGATAAGTTCCCTAAACCAAACATATAGGGAACGGTAAACCAAGATGCCAAAAAAGAGACTCCCATGCAATTTTCATCAACTATTCAGTTTTTTATATGACACTATTATCTGATGGATTTTATTCACCATCATTCTCATTGTCTTACATGAATGTGAAGAATTATGAAGGTTTCATTATCGATATCCTTTGGCCCAATTGGAAGAGAAGAAAATAAGTGGCATGGGAGATATTATACCTCTTCCACAACATTGTGAATGAATGGGTTAGACAAAGTATTGATGAGTCAAAATGGTTATTTTATAACTTGACATGCACTTTAACTGGGAGATTCACTCTAATGAACACATTTTGTACTTGATCTATGTGTAAATACATATATGGTTCATTTGACAGCTTTGTCGGTGAAAATTTTTAGAGGAAGGGCCTTAAATATGCCAAGATAGTGCCAAAAGTATTCTAAAGATATGATAAAACCACATATTACTCTAGCCATTCATATGACCACTACATAAATAAATTAGTACCATGCCTCTCTATCAATGTCTAAAAATCAAAACACACAAATGGAATGTGGTACCTAGGATATCCCATGTTTTAATGCAAAATAAAATTACACTATTAGAAGCCATCAGATTGGATAATTTTTTTTTGTGTATCCCAACCCCATATAATTTATGAGAATGACCACCACACATGATTTTCAACTCTTTATATCACATGATAAACTTAACTCCTCCAAGATGTTTTTTCTAAATGTTTTTGTAGAATTCTTCTATTATGTTGTTCTATAATTATAAACCTATAATATGGATGACCCTGATAGATAACTACAATTTTTGTTTGTGATAATTTCCAAATTTTTTAGAAAGTATAGTTGATTATTTTTCATGTAGTAATCAACATAGTTAAATGTTATGGGTGTTTTTGTTTTAATCAAACATAAATTGTAAGTAAATGAAAATGCATTAGAAAATCAATCCTTATAGAACTAAAACCATCATAATAAAAATATGTGATCATGAGAATATTTTTTTTTGGTAACATCCCTTGTCTTAATCTTCTTCATGTCAATGTAAGTGATCCACTTACTTAACCCGCTTTACGTAAGTAATAACTCTACCCTTTATAGGATTATTCAGACTAATTTTGACCATTCAGGATTGCAATCAACTTTAAGGTAAAATAATTGTATTACCTATTTATATATGTGTATAATTATTAAAAACACCATATAATCCTTTTTAGAAGGTCAAGACTTCAATTTCCAAGAAACACTGACCTAAATATCTCTTTTTAACCTTATCCAAATAAACACCTACAACAGTCTTACACATAGTCCTATGTATGTAAATATTCAATGGTAATTTGATTCAAGGAGTACTTAAATGTCTCAATTAAATTTATATAACACATATAATTGTCTCTACAAAAGTTTAAAATACCAATTTGATCCTCTAAAAAACCAAAATGTTGCCTCAACCCTAAGAATTACTACACGACTGTAAATAGGTCTGTTTAGATCTTTAGAAAGGCGATTTATCTAAAACCACCTCAATGGTTTATAAAATTCTTGGTTTATATTTTATATATGTTCTAAATTTATTTTAAACAAATCCTTATATTGGTTTCCAAAATGTTTGAACACAATGCTAAATTTTCTCATTAGGCCTATATAGGCCAAATCTACCATCTCAAAAAGATTTGACTTAGTTCAAAAACTAAATATCTTATATGAATTTAACCAAGTTTCATACAATGAATTAATAATGATCACAAACCCTCATAATAAGCCTTAGAATATATAATAGTATACTAAGAAGGAATAAGGTCTTTAAGCCTGTATTGTCTTGGTAGTCTCTAGGACTACACGTGTATGTACGACGTCTAATTAATAAAAGGAGGATAATGAATTTAAAATAACATATTAAAATTTGAAAATGAGTAATCTAAATATTTCATGTCTTCTTTATTTATATTATATGTTTCAAGGGTTTTCAAGCTTAGAATTATTGGTAGTCTACCATTAAGAGTTTTGAGGTATGTATGTAAAGATCATCATTTTCTTGCATGGATGGCAAGGATTATGGGTTGGATAGTTGTTTTAGTTGATTTAAAATATTTAATAAATTATTAATTGTTTATATAAGTATTTTATTAAAAAAAAATCAATGTTCTTGTATTAAAATCCCTTCAAAAACCAATGTTTGTGTGTACACAATCATATATAGTTAGCCAGAAACACATCAAAACAAGTGAATAAGATTGTTTATCATTCTATAAAAGTTATTAGGTATCATTAATAATATTATAGTGGTTTTTTTAAATTTATAAATTTCTTAAAATCTATTAACATTCATTTTAAATCTCTTGGGCTTTGTGTGCATAGTCAAACCCTACAATAGGGTTCTTAAACCAAGAAGACCCATACCTCAGGATTTAACCTATGAAATTTTATAAAAATTAATAGGAAGATGATAAAATATGATTTAAATGTAATTTATTTTATTTTAGTTTGATGGTACTTCTATAAAGTCAATTATCATTGATTGTGTGCAGGACTGGTTGTAGGGAGTCATCAGGAAGGTTCCAAAAGGGAAGAATTTGATGTTTAGTCTTTTTCTTAGCTCCAAGATTTATATGAGTGTTTTTTAATAATTTATTATCATAAAAAAATATTTTAATAGTTAACCCAAGTCATTTAGTGGTGAAAAGAAGTCAATTTCCTATGAAAAGGTAGAATGAGGCATCTACAGTCCTAAACAAGAATAAGAGTTGTATTTGGGTTTACTAATTTGAGAAACCACTACATATATTCATTTCAATTATTATAGTTTGTATTATAAAATTAAATATTTTATTAAATGGGTTACCAAGTATAAACTAGGATAAAAACATCCTTCTCAAGAACAAATATACTAAGAAGGAATAAGGTCTTTAAGCCTGTATTGTCTTGGTAGTCTCTAGGACTACACGTGTATGTACGACGTCTAATTAATAAAAGGAGGATAATGAATTTAAAATAACATATTAAAATTTGAAAATGAGTAATCTAAATATTTCATGTCTTCTTTATTTATATTATATGTTTCAAGGGTTTTCAAGATTAGAATTATTGGTAGTCTACCATTAAGAGTTTTGAGGTATGTATGTAAAGATCATCATTTTATTGCATGGATGGCAAGGATTATGGGTTGGATAGTTGTTTTAGTTTATTTAAAATATTTAATAAATTATTAATTGTTTATATAAGTATTTTATTAAAAAAAAAATCAATGTTCTTGTATTAAAATCCCTTCAAAAACCAATGATTGTGTGTACACAATCATATATAGTTAGCCAGAAACACATCAAAACAAGTGAATAAGATTGTTTATCACTCTATAAAAGTTATTAGGTATCATTAATAATATTATAGTGGTTTTTCTAAATTTATAAATTTCTTAAAATCTATTAACATTCATTTTAAATCTCTTGGGCTTTGTGTGCATAGTCAAACCCTACAATAGGGTTCTTAAACCAAGAAGACCCATACCTCAGGATTTAACCTATGAAATTTTATAAAAATTAATAGGAAGATGATAAAATATGATTTAAATGTAATTTATTTTATTTTAGTTTGATGTTACTTCTATAAAGTCAATTATCATTGATTGTGTGCAGGACTGGTTGTAGGTAGTCATCAGGAAGGTTCCAAAAGGGAAGAATTTGATGTTTAGTCTTTTTCTTAGCTCCAAGATTTATATGATTGTTTTTTAATAATTTATTATCATAAAAAAATATTTTAATAGTTAACCCAAGTCATTTAGTGGTGAAAATAAGTCAATTTCCTTTGAAAAGGTAGAATGAGGCATCTACAGTCCTAAACAAGAATAAGAGTTGTATTTGGGTTTACTAATTTGAGAAACCACTACATATATTCATTTGAATTATTATAGTTTGTATTATAAAATTAAATATTTTATTAAATGGGTTACCAAGTATAAACTAGGATAAAAACATCCTTCTCAAGAACAAATATACTAAGAAGGAATAAGGTCTTTAAGCCTGTATTGTCTTGGTAGTCTCTAGGACTACACGTGTATGTACGACGTCTAATTAATAAAAGGAGGATAATGAATTTAAAATAACATATTAAAATTTTAAAATGAGTAATCTAAATATTTCATGTCTTCTTTATTTATATTATATGTTTCAAGGGTTTTCAAGCTTAGAATTATTGGTAGTCTACCATTAAGAGTTTTGAGGTATGTATGTAAAGATCATCATTTTCTTGCATGGATGGCAAGGATTATGGGTTGGATAGTTGTTTTAGTTGATTTAAAATATTTAATAAATTATTAATTGTTTATATAAGTATTTTATTAAAAAAAAAATCAATGTTCTTGTATTAAAATCCCTTCAAAAACCAATGTTTGTGTGTACACAATCATATATAGTTAGCCAGAAACACATCAAAACAAGTGAATAAGATTGTTTATCACTCTATAAAAGTTATTAGGTATCATTAATAATATTATAGTGGTTTTTTTAAATTTATAAATTTCTTAAAATCTATTAACATTCATTTTGAATCTCTTGGGCTTTGTGTGCATAGTCAAACCCTACAATAGGGTTCTTAAACCAAGAAGACCCATACCTCAGGATTTAACCTATGAAATTTTATAAAAATTAATAGGAAGATGATAAAATATGATTTAAATGTAATTTATTTTATTTTAGTTTGATGGTACTTCTATAAAGTCAATTATCATTGATTGTGTGCAGGACTGGTTGTAGGTAGTCATCAGGAAGGTTCCAAAAGGGAAGAATTTGATGTTTAGTCTTTTTCTTAGCTCCAAGATTTATATGAGTGTTTTTAAATAATTTATTATCATAAAAAAATATTTTAATAGTTAACCCAAGTCATTTAGTGGTGAAAAGAAGTCAATTTCCTTTGAAAAGGTAGAATGAGGCATCTACAGTCCTAAACAAGAATAAGAGTTGTATTTGGGTTTACTAATTTGAGAAACCACTACATATATTCATTTGAATTATTATAGTTTGTATTATAAAATTAAATATTTTATTAAATGGGTCACCAAGTATAAACTAGGATAAAAACATCCTTCTCAAGAACAAATATACTAAGAAGGAATAAGGTCTTTAAGCCTGTATTGTCTTGGTAGTCTCTAGGACTACACGTGTATGTACGACGTCTAACTAATAAACGGAGGATAATTAATTTAAAATAACATATTAAAATTTGAAAATGAGTAATCTAAATATTTCATGTCTTCTTTATTTATATTATATGTTTCAAGGGTTTTCAAGCTTAGAATTATTGGTAGTCTACCATTAAGAGTTTTGAGGTATGTATGTAAAGATCATCATTTTCTTGCATGGATGGAAAGGATTATGGGTTGGATAGTTGTTTTAGTTGATTTAAAATATTTAATAAATTATTAATTGTTTATATAAGTATTTTATTAAAAAAAAAATCAATGTTCTTGTATTAAAATCCCTTCAAAAACCAATGTTTGTGTGTACACAATCATATATAGTTAGCCAGAAACACATCAAAACAAGTGAATAAGATTGTTTATCACTCTATAAAAGTTATTAGGTATCATTAATAATATTATAGTGGTTTTTATAAATTTATAAATTTCTTAAAATCTATTAACATTCATTTTAAATCTCTTGGGCTTTGTGTGCATAGTCAAACCCTACAATAGGGTTCTTAAACCAAGAAGACCCATACCTCAGGATTTAACCTATGAAATTTTATAAAAATTAATAGGAAGATGATAAAATATGATTTGAAAGTAATTTATTTTATTTTAGGTTGATGGTACTTCTATAAAGTCAATTATCATTGATTGTGTGCAGGACTGGTTGTAGGTAGTCATCAGGAAGGTTCCAAAAGGGAAGAATTTGATGTTTAGTCTTTTTCTTAGCTCCAAGATTTATATGAGTGTTTTTTAATAATTTATTATCGTAAAAAAATATTTTAATAGTTAACCCAAGTCATTTAGTGGTGAAAATAAGTCAATTTCCTTTGAAAAGGTAGAATGAGGCATCTACAGTCCTAAACAAGAATAAGAGTTGTATTTGGGTTTACTAATTTGCGAAACCACTACATATATTCATTTGAATTATTATAGTTTGTATTATAAAATTAAATGTTTTTTTAAATGGGTTACCAAGTATAAACTAGGATAAAAACATCCTTCTCAAGAACAAATAAGCCTACATATAGTCTTGTAATAGAGTTAGGACTTAGGTAAATTTCTTGGTCATTTGGTGACCTAAATGATAATTTCATATTTTGAAATTATTATAAGAGGCTATGCATCATTTTTTTGATGTATTTCATGGATTTCCTAAGTGGATAGAGTTAAGATAATAATTTTAAGATAAAAATTTGTCCTGAACAAGATTGAAGTTAATAGTCCTATAAGAAATTATAGACATCTTGGCATAATCACTTGAATATTGAATAAATTATGTCCTCTTTCACATAAAATTGTGATATTTATAGGATACATAGTAAATTATCACAAAGATAAATGATATTCAAATGATAAAAAACTAATAATTGGACTATTGACTAATCTTAGTTGGCTTGTAGAAAGATACTTTAGTCTGTACGTGGAGGAATTATGTAAAAATGCCTAACAAAGACATTTTCATTGATTGACTGATTGAAATTTTTCCACAAAGTGCTTTTTTTGAAGTAGAGTCGGAAACTTTAAAGAAAATAAATTTTAATTTGTAAATCCATACTCTATAACCTATTTTAACATCCTCACAGAATGTGTAAAAATAAAATATTTGGAATGAGGCATGGGAATCCATTAAATCATAATTGAAAACAATTGTTTGTCATATTCTATAATTTTATGTACCATGGTACACATGTATAAAAAAATTGTAATCATATGCAGGGAATAAGAATCATTTAAAAAAATGCCTCAAAAGGATGTGGTCTCATGGAATGCAAAGGTTATAGGATATCAACAAAATTGGTTTGGTCGAAAGGCTTTAGAAAATTTTAAGTAATTACAATTGATAGTTATAAGGCATATTAAGAAACATTTATGGTAAAATCATCCTGACCTATAACAAAATGAGAGATTTTTAACATGGCATCAACATAAAAAGAATTATAATTGAATGTCCATATTCATAAAATATTGTAGTTGAAAGTGATTTACTAGATATATATTCCAAGTGTGGAAGCATACACGAGGCATGTTAATTATTTAACAAAATGTCAAAAAGATATATGGATTCATGGGCATCAATGTTTTCACATGATAAAAAAAGGGTTTGTCGAAATTTGACATGGAATATTTGAAATAAATGTGATCAACATATGAAAAACTAGACTATACATACT
>JARHVA010005374.1:822500-840000 GCA_037957365.1 Torreya grandis | reverse complement strand
TAGACATTATTATCATCCATTTGCACCACCTCTTTAGCATTAACATAAAACATAAAGCAATTTATCTATTGACAAAATGCCTCAAAGAGATGTGGTATAATGAAATGCAATGATTGCACGGTATGCAAAAAATATATTTGTTGAAAAATTCATAAAATACAAGGAAAGTGAAATGAAGTTTAACATAATTCAATGATTATAGGGTTTACATAAAATTGACTTGCTAAAAAAAACCTTGAAAACTTTATAGTGGTGTAATCTTAGTCAGTTTGTATAAGGGTACTTTAGTTTAAACCTTGAATTGAGAAATTAGTCCATCATTGGCTAATTAGCCACTTTTAAGATATTATTGAGACAATCAAACACATGATAAGATAACCCAAGTGAGATAAATAGGTGAATGGTCCTTTGGAAAATCATTAGACATATTTCATTGTTGCAGACCTAGTGTCTTAGGCTATAAACCTAATAGAGGATAGATTTCTAAAAAGAATTTTGTATTAACTTGAATGATTAGAATATATGCTACAAATAATTAAGAGGAATATATCAACATAAGTTCATTGGTATTTTAATACCAACATAATCATACATTATTTTTATTATAATAATAAAGATACCTATAAGTGGCTTGTATTCCTTCAATTTAGGCATATACAGAACAAAGGCATAACGTACATGATATAAGTTAGAGAATGATTAAAGTGAAAAAAGTGTGTAATTTACTGTTAATCATAAAGATAGGTTTAATGTAACTCAAATATTTTTTTAATGGTAAAACTAAGCAACTAATTAATGGTATATATTTCAAAGAATCCTAGCATAGTGTCTAAAAATGTCAGATTGTCATCATAAAAGGTCTATAATCTTTGAAGAGATAATATTTAATGAATGAATAAAAATTTTAATGTATTTAGAATGTGAAATAATATATTTAATGTATGGTTATGTGTTTCAATACTTATTGATGCTCATATTATGTTATTTTTCTATTTAGTCTCTTAAACCCTCTCAAAACCACTATTTTTCATAAACAATCCATGGGATACATGTATTTTCATTGACACAAAGGATTTTTTATGCAAGTATGATTAGTGGAGAAGATATATGGAGGATTAAATGAGATTTATAAAATATTATTATATTTTTAAACCATTCCAAGATCTAAATATTGAATTTTAAAGGCTTTCAGGCTTGTACATAACTAATAAAACCTTGATTTAGGGTTTCATTAGCAAAACATTTATAAAACATGTTTTAAATAGTGGAAATTTCTAAAATTTGGTAACTATTTATAATTGAAAATCATATATATTATATTTTTTAGTTTTCATGATTTCCATAAATTTATGGATGGAAATACAGGTGTCTGTGTTTTTTGGGGCTAATTGAAGCCTAAAATATCGCCAGTCAAGTGGGTTTTCTTTAGTTTTTTGGAGTTTCAAAGAAATTGAAGTCTCTAGAAGAGTGATAAGGATATTTAAACTATAATTGAGCTGTTTAAACCCAATCAAGGCCTTTTTAAGTTGAGTCTTATGTCATTTATAGTGAGGACATGTTATTAGGCATAATTGAAGGCCTAAAACATAAAAATTTGGTTTTATTAACAAGTTTCAAATTGTAAGTTTTAATAATTTCATATAAAAATAAATTTATTACTATAATAATAATTTAAAAATCCAATTAAAGTATTCAAGAAAATTACCTTCATCATATTATCAATTTTTAGTCACTAGACCTAGATTTAGCTTATAAGGTCTACATAGAAGATTGTTTACTATTTAGATTAGAAAATAAGAAGACCTATAAAGTATACACCAATGAGTCATATAGATATGTGTTTTATTCCCACTATAGGCCAATAAATATACACTTCATATTATAAATGGAAATGAATGCTTTTAGGGTCCAATATATAATATTAAAATGTATATTTATTTAAATTACCTCTATTTTATAAACATTATGTTTTTTAGAATGCATGTAAGCTGAGTATAGTTTTTACTTGTTCCATTTGAAAGAGTATTCATATTTTCACTTATGTTGGATACATGAGAAAATGATTATTATTTTTTGTTTCATAAAAAAACAAAAGATGGCTTTTGAATTTTATAAGACATCATGTATCTAAATGTTATAAAGAAGATTATAAGATGAGATATGAAGGTGAAAATTGTAAAGTTATCAGGGAATTAGTAAGTTAAGAATGAATGGATTAGTATTTTAAGACCAATCTATAAATGAATAATACAAAAAAGGATAAAACATTGAAGTAAGAATTATAGATAATAAACCTAACTACAAGTGCGAGAGTATGCAAACCTATATCATAAGAAGAGTGAATTAGACGTCAAATTGAGTGAAATCTAATAACGTTGTCAATAAATATTGGATAGAGTTAAATAAATTGAATTAGGGAAGGAGACCTACAATTTGTTCTATGCCAAATATAAATGAGGACACATATGAGTATGATCCTTAAATACACTAGATTGTGTTGTTAATCTTTGAACTATCATCAAGAATTGAATATTTTCATGAAATATTATTAGATTCAAATCTCTTCGACAAAATACTTTTAGAGACAATACATTTATGTAATATGTTACAACATATGGGTAGTCAAAGCGAACTATTCACCTTGGAACTTTTATTTTTATTTTAACTTAATTAAAGGTAATAAAAAATTGATTTAAGAAGTGGTTTAAAATGTAATTGATGACACATGAAATGAATATAACTACATCACATGATATAATAATAATAATAATAATATATATTATCTCCAAATATACATGGATTCATTAATTTTTTACTATCACTGAAACCTACAAAAGTTTGCAACCAAGATGCATTATCTATGTTATTTCCTCCCCTATCTCATTTCACTTCTTTATTAAGATCATCATCCCAGACATGTCATTTGAGATTGTTATGAGGGGGTTTATAAAAATTATTTTCTCCTGTAACATGCTCTGATGTCTTTATCTATTCATATTTTCTATGAAGTCTCTCTATTTATGATTGGAAAATGTATGCCCATATTGTAATTACTGGAATCGATGAGCCATTCGGTTTTATGAATTTGATATCACCCTACTCTACACCTTGTTGTAAAAATATATCATATTGTTTTTAAAGAATTATTATTTCTAAAGTTATATAAATTACATAGCATTTATAAAATATCTCTCCTACTCCATATATCAGGGTCTCAACATCATAAAATCCAACAGTGGATGAGATCTATTCATAAAATGAAAGGAATCTAGTTATTAATTATAAAAAGTATAAAAATTAAATGACTGAGTGTAGTTAAAAGTATTACAATATTAGCCTTACTTAGTTGGTTTTAAATTTCATCCACTAGATTTATTGTGATAACTTATATTACACAATTTAATCCTTGAATATCCATAGCTGATACACCATGCATTTTGGTGTTCAATCCTCCAATGTCCATGCATTCTTCTCCCTTGTTTTCAATTCAAACTTGATTGTCTATGACTTAGGTAGTGCAAATTTATTACAAAAAGGATAGTAAACTCAAACTTGTCAGTGTAGAAATTAGACAAGGGAAGAAAACTTACATTGTACTCAAAATCAATGTTGTTGATGATATCATTAACACCATGCCCTACATCTTCTACAACAACCAGAATTGTCATATTTTTCATCACAACCACATTCATCACATGCTTTCAATTGAATCCTTGGAGTGAAAATAGGTAATTTCATATTTACATGGATGGCATTAAAATAAATACATGATAATGGAATGTCTCATCTTTCATATTTTTCATCTATACCATATGTGGGTCACTGTTTTGGAAGATAACATGACAATCTTGGATCTACAAATCTTGTAACCATGAAATTTATTCATTTTTATCTACTTTTAATTTCCTATAGAAGACAATGTACATGCATACCTATAGCTACAAATAATATATGTAAATAGTTGTTGTTAGTTGGTGAACGAACCAATCCACCCTATGATGTGACAAAGTCCATATCATACTTAGGAAATGACAATTTAAATGGGAATCGTAATATTATATGGTTGAATTTATATCTTAATCAATATGTGTAAGTGCATAGCAACATTGAAACAACATTCCAACCCTATTTACCTAGTGTTATTCCTAGTATTAGACAAAATTGGCTTGAGAGGAGTGATACCTTTCTATAAATTTAATGAACTCCATTTATTCCACATCTTCATAAACACAACTATGCATTATGTATGATAAATCATAAACCATTTCATGTATTATGCCATCATCTTTCACCTTTGCTATCAATTATTCAACCATGCGTGATGAACATACTGAATACATAAGTAAAACACATATTAGAATTTATCCTTGTAACACATAATAATTTTATAAGAGTTAGTGGTATAAGGTGGGGATGTTGTCTATAAACATCCAAATATGGATTCCGTAATGTGTTTTGGGGTAATGATGATGCACCTAATAGATTTTATCTCCACACTGGCATCATCCACCATGAAGGCATTAATTATCCTTTCAATTTATTTCAAATACACTCTTTGAAGAATATTTTTCATCTATTGGATTATGTTGATAGAATAGGATTGTGACATAATGACCCATGAAATGGGCACAACATCATATTTGGAATCAAATTATAGTAATGTGCATAACTAGAATTATAAAAAAAATATAACTCAAATGCGATTGTATTTTGAAAATACGTATATTATCAACTACTATTACAAACATTGGAAACACACCTTCATTTCATTCATCCAAAACATTGAATCCATCACCAATAGGATAAAATTCCCACATTTCATTAATGATTCCAACTATTGTAGGAGTTGGATGCCCAAGACCAAGGGGAATTCCCCTCCCTACCAATATCTCCCTCATTATATCCCTAATAAAAAACCACTTGTTGAGATTTTCCATTGCCTACTCTGGAATTTTTTTTGCATATTTAGGAATGTATACATATTTTACCTCCCCAGTCAATCATTATCTATTGTATATGTCCTCCTTGCTCAGGAAATCATCTCACTATGTTTCACCATTAAATAATTTAGTTTTATCATGCACCATATCTTGGTGTTTAATATGGATAACATCAATATAAATTCCCAATAATAGTACCGCATAAACCTAAAGTTAGTGGATAATGTTAACAAAAAAATATTTATTAACCTTGAATTATTTATATTATTGGTCATGGCAATAGTTTAACTCATTATATTTATGTTATACATGATTATATGTGAGAAACACATGGTCATGTCTAATGACCATACATCATGTGCTAAAATGACACTGACCACCACACCTTATATAGTTTTGACCCAAATGGATACCCTTTCTATACTTGGGTATTATTAAATTGTCTTTTCATGTGGAATCAATTACCTGAAAATCATTAGGCTCATATAGAAACTGCTATCTATAGATTGTAGTGAAAAAATCACAGTCATGAAAATTAAAAAAATTTATACATTAATTGAATATAAAAACATCTGAACATACACCCACTTGTAATCTATAATGTGAGGTGACTTACATGAAATACCAAGAACATGTGATTTTATCTTGTGATGTGAAACACATAAATTTGTAGGTGATAACTCCCATTTTTATTCTCCTTTGATGAAGTCATCAGCCCTGTCAGGATCAACCCTGGCAACCCACAAGTCTAAATCATTGATGTTAGGAAAATTCTCCCACTTTATATTGTTTCAATAAAAAGGACCCCCACCTAGCTTCGACAATGTAAGTTACATAATTTGTTCCAATCTATTTTCCATCTAATCAAGCCTATAAGAGGAACATTTAATTTGACCAATTTGAAATGGAATTTTGTTATTGAGTAAATGAAATTTTCCATATATTGTAATGGAATTTTGTTATTGATTGAATGTTATTTTACATATATTGCAATGTATTAATGGAAATGATTGAATAATTCATAAAACATAAGCATATGGTAGTTAAAACATCATTAAAAGAACATCTACACATCATCTTAGTGGATAGTTAGACACATATGAATTTGTGAACATGACAATGCCTATTTGGCTATCTTTCTCGTACCTCTCATACCAATAAATTGTTTAGCATGCACTATTCCATTTAACCTATATTAGCTCATTCAATCTATAAATATATTTTACAACTATCATATGTAAAAATAGTATTAAATTCATGAGTGAATTTTAATATTATAAACACATGAGGATCTTAACTAGTTTTTAAACTCCAAAATTTGGGTGATCAACAATGGCAATATAAAAAATTATAATTATGACTCTAATAAGTACATAGTGTTATAATAATCAAAAGATCATCTGAATAACATATAGAGATCAAATAAACATTCAAAATAAATTTTATATAAATAGATGTATAAAGTTTATTGTCTTTTGACAAAAGTGAAACATATATACAAAAAAAACTATTCATGACATCCATTCAACATTACATTGAATAGATGAAGGTAATGTAGAATAATATGAAAATAAAAAATGTGAACATTTTACAATGAGTAAATGAGAATGGGTGAATGCCATAAATGATGTCAACCAATGGAAAATTAGATAAAGTATCAAAAAATCCCTATGTCGGCATGTCTTTTAAATTAGACATGTTGAATGCATCCATGGCGATTTTCATTATTTAATTATGTTCCTACCATGATGATGCTTATTGAAGACATACATTTGCATAATAGATGTGAATATATTGAAATAACCCATACAAAAAAGCCATGTCATCACGTAACTCACCTAGGATACCTCCAGGCACATCCCTATACCTTATCATTTCATGAAAAATGTCTTAAAAATTGACCTTTGCATATACAAATCCATTAAAAAAATACGAACATAAGCTCAAAACATCTATTAAAGCAATTTAAGAGACATAATTTAAAGACACTTCATTGAATATAAAATTTCCATGTTATCATATGATTTATTTTCAAGAGTAAATAACATGCCTTTGATATAAATATGTCTTCTTTTTCATTCGAAAGTAACCAATAAATGCATGTGATACTAAAAATTATCACAAATACAAGTGATGAACTGAAAATAAAAATGAAAATATGATAATTAAAACCACTTCAAAAAATATGATAGAAAATATCTACAAAAAGGTTAAAATAATGTAGAATACCTTGTTGAAATCAATATAAAACCCATTATAAAATATATGGAAATTAAAGCATGAAACCATAAAAATTGACAAACTATGCATGTGGGAGGGGGTCACATTTATATATGAGTTTAAGTGGCGTACACTGACTGTGTGTATGTTGTAATTTTACAAGAATATGGTATTTCTATGAATACCATAGATTCCATAAAGGGTTAAACATCCACAAGGGAATATAGAAGGTGGGAGCATCACCCATATGAATGTATTTGAGTTGTAGAGTAGTAGTATGTTAAATATTAATAAAGTAAGATAGTTCTAACATAATAGATGGTAACCTTTATGAACCTCATGGGAATGAAATTTATGCCAATCGTTTTTAATGGTACATGACCTTATCAACCATAGTTATGTAGGAAGCCCATTCTTATTGGAAAATGTAAGGTAATGAACAATGCCACTTTTAATTATATATTTCACCAATAATAAAAAACCACACATTGTAATCTCTTCAGTACTAAATATAAACCATTGTTATATGGATAAGGGACCTGACACATTCACCACTATCAATAATTTATGTTTTCCTTTCCTTAGGATAAGCCATCATAACATTTGATGAACCTGTGAGTAAATTAATCATTCAATGTATTTAATTTAGAAGAATGAATGTTGATGTTTATGGACAACATGTGAAAGGAAATTTTGGTAAGTGACACAAAAAAAATGGTGTATGACAAGTGTGTGTTACAAATCATGCCTCACAATGGGGGTGATGTTCATAGACGAGCTTCACTTTCACACACTAAATGCATGCATGTTGATATGGCACCAAAATGTGTTCTTTCTATGAATTCCATATATTTGATAATGGTTTAAACATATGTAGGCCAATGAATAAGGTTAGGGAATCACCCATATTTATGTATGATAAATTACATGTACCAAAAGGTGTGTAGTGAATCTATTGTGACTGAAATAAGATGTGGGACAACTGTGACATAAGGGCATGCTTCCTATATGAACCTCATGGGAATGAAATTTATCCCTTTTCTATAGTAGTATTTGTTTTTCACTCACACTTAGGGAAAGAAGGCCATTCCTCTTTGAAAATGTAGGGTATCAAATAATCAAACTTTCAATTATAAATTTCACCAATAAATACACAAAACCCCACAATGTAATCTCTCCTAATAATAATCTTGACTAAGCTTATGTGGATAAATAACTTGTCACATTAACCATTAACAACCATATATGTAGGCCTTCTATGTTGAATAAATATCTAAATTCACATTATTCTAGTATTTAACATCATAATGAATGAAATACATTTGAGTATTTGAATGTCTTGTACATAAACTAGTTATTCAATGTATTGAATTTGATGCCAGGGCATGCTTACATTTATGGACACCACATGAAAATAAATTTTGGTAGGTGACACAATTTTTTTTACTACATGTGTGCATTATAAATCATGCCTTAGGGTAGAATCTATAAATTGTTGGGGGTCACATTCATAGATGAGCTTCACTAGTATACACAAAATACATGCATGTTGATGTGGAATTAGAGTGTGTTGTTTATACGAATCCCATATCTTACATAAGGGGTTAAAAATTCATAGGAAAATGAATAAGTTCAAGGCATCACCCATACTATAGTATGAGAGCTGCAGTGTACTAAAAGGTATGTAGTAAACCTCTTTTGAATGAAAGAAGATGTGGGACAACTCTAATGTAAATACATGATTACCTATATGAACCTCATTGGAATGAAATCTATCCCATTTCTCTAGTGGCACTTTACTTTTTCACTTTCACTTATGTGTGAAGCCTATACCTTTTTGAAAATGGAGGGTATCAAATAATCCAACTTTCAATTATAAATTTCACCAATAAAAGCATAAAATCCAACATTCTAATCTCTCCTATAGATAACCTTTGAAAAGATTATGTGGATAAGGAACCTATAATATTCACCATTATTGGCAATGTATTATGGCTTTTGTGTGAAATAAATATGTAAATCGATGTTGTTTTAGCATTATATGTCATATAGAATGAATGATGTTTGAATATTTGATCATCTTGTACATAAAATAATCATTCAATGTATTGAATTTGAGGTGATGGCATGATAGCATCTATAGGCACTGAATGAAAGTAAATTTTGGTAGGAGACATAAATTTTTTTTCTAACATTCCCATGCATTAAAAATCATGCCTCAAGGTAGCGTTTGCAAACCAGTGGAGGTTATATTCATAGACAAGCTTCACTAACATGCTCTATCTATATGAATGTATGCATGGAATTAGAATGTGTTCTTTCTAAAAATCCCAAAGATTCCATAATTATTTAAACATATGTAGGCAAATTAATAAGGTCAAGACATCACCCATATTATGGTATGAGAGTTATAATGTACCAAAAGGTGTGTAGTGAACTTCATGTGAATGAAATAAAATGTGAGATAACTTTGACACAAGGGCATGGTTACTTGTATGAAACTCATGAGAATACAATTTATCCCATTTATATACTGATACATTACCTTTTCACTTACACTTATGTAGGAATCCCATTTCTCTTTGGAAACACAGGGTATCAAACAATCCAAATTTTAAATATAAATTTCACCAACAAATGCATAAATTCCAAAATTATAATCTCTCCTATACATAATATCAATAAATATTATTTGGATAAGGAGAATATCATATTCATCACTGATGGCCATTTATGCTATCCTTTTGTGTGGAATAAATGTGTAAATCCACATTACTTTAGAATTTTACATTGTATAAAATGAAAGAAGTTTAACTAAAACATTCAATCATCGTGTATATCAACTAATGATTCAATATATTAAATTTGAATAAAGGGCATGTTGATATATATGGGCACCATGTCAAATTAAATGATATTAGGAAACACAAAAAAATCATTATGATATACATGCATTATAAATCATTCCTTGAGGTAGTGTTTTCAAATATGTGGTAGTCACATTCATAGATGAGCTTCACTGGTATGCACTAACTATGTGCATACCACTGTGGCATTAGAATGTGTTGTTTATTATAATCCTATAGATTCCACAATGGGTTAAACATCTATAGGCCAATGCTTAAGGTCAGGGTATCAACAATATTTATGTATGAGAGCTAAAATGTATCAAAATGTGTGTAGTGAACCTCATGCGAATGAAAGAATATATGAGATAGATTTTATGTAAGGGAATGCTTACCCATATGAACCTCATGGGAATTAAAATTATCCAATTTTTCTATTGGTACATTACCTTTTCACTCTCTCTTATGTAGGAATCCCATTCCTCTTTCAAAATATCTGTTATTGAACAATGCATCTTTCAATTATAAATATCACCAATAAATTCATAAAACCCAACATTGTAATCTATCCTATATGTAATATCAAAAAATATTATATGTATAAGGAGTGTATCACATCCACCGTTGATGGCCATGTATGATGGTATTTTGAGTGGAATGAATATGTAAATTCATATTGTTTTAGTATTGTATGTCATATAGAATGAAATATGTTCAGATATTCGATTATCTTGTACGTAAACTAATAATTATATGTATTAAATTCAAGGTGAGGGCCTACTAAAATTTATGGGAACTATATGAAAGTAAATGTTTGCAAAGGAATGAAAAATAAGTTGTATAACATGTGTGGATTTAAAATCATGCCTTATGTTATCATGTCCAATGTGGTGGGGGTCACATTCATATACAATCTTCATCAACACACACTAGCTAAATGCATGTTAACGTGGAACCAAAATGTGTTATTTATACAAATCCCATATATTATAAAAAGGGTTAAACATCTTTATGTGATTGAATAAATTCAAGGCATAACTCATGTCAAGGTATGAGAGTTATAGTACCAGAAAAATATAAATGTTTTCCCCATACACCACCACTACCATACTTCTCACCTACACAACTATAGTTTTTGGCCCTCGAATTCAAGGACCATGAGACGAGTCACTTTTATATTGATATAGATTACATATAATCGATGATGATAGGTAAATATTTAGGATGTTAGCCTTTCAAGGTTGTATAAATATACATCATATGTAATGTTCCACCCATCATAATTTTATAAATGATATACCGTAATTGGGTGATGTATTAAACCAATCACTTTATTGGTTTTAGGAGATGCTTTATATATCATGACTGATAAACAAAATTTTGATCACCTAATATTATTTTAGACTCAATGTACCTTAATTGAGTGCTCCATTCAACCAATAGCTTGATTGGATACAGGGGCACTCACTTACGGTATATTCATCCCCCTAAACATAATTAAAAAAAATGTCATGTCATTTGAGACATAATATAACCTAATTTAGTTACCCATGTATCCAATCACTCAATTTTTATAGTGAAATTACTTGACCAATATAATATTTATCAGCAATATATCACAATATGACTAGTTGGAAAGCCTAGTAGTCAGTAAGATTTTTTGAATTAAAAATTTTCAAGTGGGCATGGAAATATTTATCAAACAAAAAGGATATAATTAGGGGTGGATATAATTTGGGATATATGAATGTTGATAAGGGATAATAAATATAGAGTTGGGGGGGGGGGGGGGGGGGGGGAGGGGGGTGGAGGAGGAGGAGGAGGGGGGTGTAGACAATTGATAAGGAAGGGGTTAATAAGGATTTATGAGGTGAAATTAGATGGAATTTGCAACCAAATTAAAAAGATAAAGTAGGTGATAAAATTATGATGCATACAATAGGAATATAAGTAAAAAAATATAACCAAGAAAAATAGTAGAGATTTTAAGAACAATTTGCCCCTTTATTTTCATATCTGTAGATTGTATTCGAAACTCCAACAAAACAAAGTTACTTAAGCATCCATTAGGAAATTTATATAAATACATGGATATTGGTACTAATCTAATAATAATATCTATAAAATTAGACATAAAATGTAAAATTATGCATTGAACAGATCATAAAGGTGTAATATCTTGACTAAAGTAATGTATTGTTGGACAATAGGCATCTATTTTCTTTCATCATTATTGACCTTTTTACAAAGTTAGTCTATGACTTGACATAAAGTGACTTTATTAATCAGACCAAGTATTATAATGTCCTAAAGGAGGTGGGTTTGTGTGGTCATTATCATAATCTCTTTCTTTTTCATTCTTATAATCAATGGAGTTTACCTGAGTAAGCTAATTATCAGGGTCTAGTTATGAATTGATATTTGGATAGTTCCAAAGATCTTGACACATCATTTATAAACCAACCCATTCTATTTAATTCATTTTGATCACCATCAAGTACTATTTATGGAATATAGATAAAAGGAATACTTCATAATCATCCCTTTTTAAATATGTCTATATCCATACTTGTACTATCAGTCCAAGTTCTAAACTCTTATCAGTAAAGTCAAAGTTATTGAGAAACTCTATTTTTAACATAATGTCTATGCTATGCATTTATCTTCTGCTCTAATTAGGGTCCAAGATTAAAACTAAAAATATTTAATATGGATTAAACCAAAATTATACTATGTTATTTTGTGATTCCATCCATGGTGGAGGTGGATGATTAAACATATCCATAAGCCAATTATAAACATAATTTGAATATGGATGCACTCTAGGAGCTTTGTGTTCACCATTTTTTATGAATTTTACTATGTTCCACAACCATTTAGAATCAAGGTAATTGAGAGGATGATTTAATTCTAGAACTACCATTATTTCAAGATGTAAGAAACAAAAAACCATAAGTGACCAATTTGCCTTTGTAAGAAAAGTAATGAAATCATTAAAACTAGATGAATGTCGATCATTCGACTATAGATTACACTTCAAGAACTAATATACAAAACCAAGGGGATTGTCATTCCACATAATGGAAATTTTTGGGTTACCACTTCCAAACCATGATAATCTAAAAATTAACTGTCACTACTCGAAAACTACTTATATGTACCATGGGTTCAATCATCATGCCTATTTAAAATTAAACTTAGACGATGGTGTAATATTTTAAATATAATTTATTAAATAAAGTTTGTTTACATATATTTAATTCAATCATATTGAATATCATTAAATAATAATTTAAATAAACATATTTGGTTAAGTTGTTGTAGAATGGTTTTTTCATAAAGTAATTTCAGGTTTTATGGTCTTGCAATAAGAGTAACAAGTGTATTTTTATATATAAGCCAGCCTTGTCATTTGTAATGGTGTAATCCTCGCTATAATTATTAGCATTAAGTTATTTCAATAGTTTTTAAAAAAACCATTATTTTAGGTGTAATATACTATTATAACATATGGATTTTGGTGTATGAAGCACCTTATTATGAATGAGTATGATAAATTTAAAATCTAATGTGTTTTTTTAGTTATATATCCATGCAATGTTTTTTGTGTGATTTTTTAGATTAGTGTTTATTTAATAAATATTAAACACTTAAGTTTTTATTAGTGGATGCCCCTATAATGCTTTCTCAATCACTAAATTAAAGACTTGGATAGGTATCTTCACTTCAAGTGAGTACTTTAACATAAGGTTTAAATGGGCAAGAAAGGATGTTTTTTTTTGTGAATCTTAGACCATTTTAATATAATTTAATTTTTTCCCTTTCCACAAATTTATTACTCAAATTATGAGGATTGACCTCTTAAATATTTCATTAAAAATTATTGATCATGTATTTCTAGAAAATTGTACTTCATAAATTCTTTGAATTTTAATGTGATTCAGCACTGATTATTACAAAATGTATGGATAAATAATATAATATGAAAATTCAAATTCATATAAAATTATAATATATTAAATAAATATAAATATCCCTCAGATCTAATTTTACTAAAATATCATACTCTCCCCTTAATTTTAGGCTTACAATGGGAATATTGAGAATATTACATACACAAATTTGGAGTATGAAGATGAAACGTTAGTATGGGTATTGATAACAAGTCAAAAAATATTGATTCTTATTATTAAATATTTTTTCACATAAGCATTATTTACTATGATCATCCCCTTTTTTATCAAAATTAATAATAATAGTAAAAATGTATTGATTTTATAGTGCACCATACACTACATTAGGTACAAATCCTACATATATCATAAATTTTTTCATAAACCTTAAAAACATGACATGCAACAATATTTCTACACAAAGCTCCTAAAACCCCAAAAAAATCAGAAATACAGAAACTTCACATCAAATTTCACCATGTTTGGTGTTATGTCTTAGGTTTGTGATATGTTATCATGATTGATATAGATTCATGCCCATGTCAAAGTAACCACATAATTTATGAAATATGAAGAGTCACAATGGATCATGAAACCTCATAAGTTTAGGAAGATGAAATGGTTTGGATTCTAAAATGGTTTGTGGGCAGTAACCTTTAAAATTAAATTGGATCAATTTGATTGGGGTTTTATCTAAGAAAATAAATATTTTCAAAATTTTCAACAAATAGATATAGATAAGGAAGTTATGAATAATACCATTATATCTTGAGTTGTGACCATATTTAAGCTACAAGGGTGTAGGTGTGAGTAATAAACTATAGGAGTAAACCATGCCCATGAACAGACTAAGATTTTAATACTAAATATGTTTTTGTATTGAATGACATTGTAGATAATCAATGTGTGTGCATTGTAATGTCTTCATATAAGTAATTAATAAAATATTTATTTTTCTCATTGTGCATAAACTCTATTTATCCACTTGTGAGTGTTGAAACCTAAGATGTCATCTAAGGTTTATGTTTATTTTATCTGATAACCATCACTACATCACATGATTAGAATGATAATTAAATATAATATAAGGAATGAAAAAAACAATATAATAAATAGTAGAAACGTTAGAAGCAATAGGATTTTGAACATCAATAAGATTAGAAGATATTTGGGAAATAACTACACTGTAAAACACACTTTGAAATTCTTTTATCACATTTCACAACCCAAGATTTTTGTTAGGGTTATTTGTAACATATTGAACCAATTTTAGTAAAATATCATATGCACCCCTTAATTCTAAGATTAAAATGGAAATATTGAAAATATTACATATAAAAATTTGGAGTATGAATATGGAATGTTAGTATAGATATGGATAACAAGTAAAGAAGTATTGATACTTATTATCAAATAATTTTTCACATAAGTATTATTTTTCTAGGATCATCTCATTTTTCACTAGATTAAGAATTATAGTAAAATAATTTTGATGCTATAGTACACCATGTACTACATTACGTATAAATCCTACATATATCATCAAAACATTTCATAAATCTTAAAATCATGTTAGTAACAATGTTTCTATGCAAATCTCCTAAAATCCAAAAAACTAGAGATGTGGAAACTTCACACCCAATTTCACCATGTTTCATGTTATATCCAAGGTTTTTTGATATGTTATTGTGCATGATACAACTTTATATCCATGTCAAAAGAACCACATAATTTATGAAACATGAATAATCACAATGGAACATGAAATGTCATAAGTTTGGGAAAATGAAATGGTTTATATTGTAAAATGGTTTGTGGATAATGCCCTTCAAAATAAATTAAATCAATCTGATTGGGGTTTGATCCAATAGGATTAAAATATTTCAATATTTTTAACAACTAGAGATAGGTAAGGAAGTTATGGACAAGACCATTACATTTTGAGTCATGACCATATATAAGATACAAGTGTGCAAGTGTGAGTAATAAACCATGTCCACGAAAATTTTGTAGATAATACTAATTCAAAATAAAACTAATGATAATGCATGATTATTTCTCCATAGACCAAACCAAACCTGAACCAACACGAGCCAAAAGTCATAACTTCAGATGGCCATAAAAATTGAGAACAAATATTTTTATTTGACGAAAATCAAATTACCATGGTGTCAAGAGAATATGTGGGGATTTATAGTGGCTTCAATAATGAAAATAAATCATAAATGTTCAAGGATTATTACTCAATGAAGCAACATATGTTATTAATATGGATTCACCTGTCTAAAAACCACTTGAAAATGAAAATGTATGTTTTATATGATAGAAAATCTACAACTGAGGGTATTTGTGGTTTCTCCAAGTGTAACTGACCTACAAATACTATTTGAATTCTTATTTGAATGTCATTTAAACTAGCATGTTGGTTAATAAAGAGAATAATATCTTTGTCCGATGAATGGGCATGCTTGTTAAGCAAGACTAATTTGGGGTGAGTGTCAATAGTAGAAAAAATGGTTTGACTTTTAAAATTAGATTTGGAGGTCCAAAAGTTTGTGAATTTTGAAATGGTGTGAATCTCCCACTCTTATCTCAAACAATAGATTCCAAATTGGATGAGTTACATTCCCACATAGAAGTTACAATTAGTGGAAATATTGGTAGTATCCCTGGTTGGTGGTTAGTTTTTGGTCTCCCTCATTGGTGGTTAGTTTTCAACTATAGTCAACTAAAAATAGCATTAACTATTTAGCAATGTGCAATGTTAGAAATGTTATGGTTGTTAAAAAGCTAAAAATACTAGTTAACACCATTTTACACATAGTTCTTGCATGTTGGTTAACATAAACTGGTCGAAATAGTGTGTTTTGACCAGGTGGTGGTGAATCTGACATCATTATATTTCTATAGGGAAGTCTTTAGCAAACATAGGTTCAAATAGTGTAATTTCATTCACATTCATTTGACTGTGCTCATCATAATTAATGTCCTTTACATTTAGGTGCTTACTAGAGTGATGGGGTAGGACACTGGAAAAAATTGATATAAAATATTTGATAAATTTCCAAAGTGATATTTTTTATCCTTATCATAAAATACTATTTTAAAATAGAACCATGAAAGGGATTTGGAGGACTAGAAGCCATTCTCATAAACAGAAGCTTTGTTAACCAGATTTTAGACATAAAATCTATTTTTATCTATAGGTGCTCTTTATAAATTCATGGAAAGTAGGGAAACATGAATGTTTTTGATAAAATTTCAAATCATTCATATTATAAAAGGAATGGTTTGAAAATAGATTAGATTAATCACAAGGCCAAATAGTCTCCTCTAGTCTAGTTTTTATGGATCTAATAACTATCAATTATTGGTGAAAACTATTGAGAGGTATTCCATTACAATCTTAGATAAATCATTAGCTACTATTATTACAATCAAACATAACATTCAACATAAGGAAGGGATCTGTTAGGGTAGAAAATGCCTATGCTATAATGGTAATCAACTAGTGGACTCTGCATAATAGAATACTTAAATT
>JARHVA010005374.1:755000-815000 GCA_037957365.1 Torreya grandis | reverse complement strand
TCCCTAGTTTCTTCCAAGTATGCATATCATTTTGTATTATGAGATGGTGCCCACAAGGTACAGATGACACACAACAGGACAAATGCAAGAAAAGTCCAAACTGCAGTAATAATCCAAACACTTTGCCAACTTGCAGTGAAGGGGTCTGTTGCCTTGAAATATAACTCCTAGCGAATCCAAGCAATAAAAAGAACAACTGCCACTGCCAACAGGTTTGTAAACTTTCTATAAAGCTCAAGCTTTGCCAGGCTTCTCTGTGCCTTCAACTTTTCCAATGTTTTTGACAGGGAAGTGAAGACCCATAGAATAAAGAAAGCATCCAAAACATCAACTGGTAGTACAAGAAACAACCTTGCTTTTCCAGAAAGATCATTAATATTCCCAACATTTTCTACAAGCTCCAGTGCTTCCGAAGCAACAAAGTAAATTGCTCCCAGAAAAACCACTTTCGATGTAAGCCCACCAAGCGTTGGTCTTACCACACCATAGCCCATGGAAACCACAAGGAGGAGGAGGCGAGATACGGTCTTCTTAATAGACCCAAATGTAACTGCCCAGAGAGTGATGTCAATATGTCTATGTCCAATTGCATTGAAGTTCGCATATTCAAAATACCACATAGCCATCTTACACATGCCAAGGGCAATCACAACAGTGATACAGTTCTGAAGCTGCAATATATCTTTCCAAAATCAGACATACTGAAGGAACCAGATGAGTCCAAGAATAAGGTAAGACAATGACATGAAGCCATAAAATTTCATGAAGGGTGCCATATCCCTGTTTGCAGTCAAATACCAGAGCTGTCTAAGGTCAGATTTACATCATTTGGTATCAGAGCATGAAAGCTCTTGGGATCTGCTAAAGAAAAGGTATGAGAAGTCTATGTTATTTGATTTGAGTTTATTTTGTTTAAGAAGCAACAGGTGAAGAGAAAGGCAGCCAAGCCATTGAGGCTTAAGAAGAGAAGAAGCCAAGGAAGGCTTAGTGAAGAAGATCCAAGATGAAGCTTGGATAGTTTGCTAAAATACTAAGGTGAAATAGACTTAGGTGAGGTAAAAGATGAAGAATTGAGTAGAGAAGCTCAAAAGTAAAGGAGCAAGTGAATGCTCAAGAAGAAGATCCAAAGCAAGGTAAGCTTGGATTTATGATTTCTATTTGATGGAGTGTTGTATAAGAGTTGCTGCAGGATTGAAAGAAAAGGATCAAAAGACTAGGATGCAAAAGGCCTAGGTGAGATCAAGAATATTGTCAACAGACCAGTCAAGGAGAAAGGCTTGGGTGAGACAAGGGATCAAGAGACCAAGGTGGAAAAGACTTGGGTGAAGATCTCAAAGATGGAAGCATTGTTGAAAGCACTACAGAGCAACAAGGTATATGAGGGCAGAAAGAGGGAAGCAAGCATCAAAGGTATGACTAATGTTGATTTTAATAAAGAAATTGCTAGTTTGAAGAAAGAATTAGCTAAGGTTAAAGATGAGTATGAGTCTTGGATGCAGTTGAATAGGCAAGCATGGGTATGGCCAATGAAGAAAAGGTTGAAGTGGCCAATAGATCTCCTAGTGAAAAGGAGAAGAAGGCAAAAGAAGATTTCCATGAAGAGGAAAGCCCAAAGAGGCAAGAAGATAAGAAGGTTGCCAAGTGAGCAGTAAGAGGAAGAAGTTGTGAAGAAGGTTCTCGTTGAGGAGGACAAGAGAAGAGAAGAAAGAAAAGATGAAGTGCCGGGAAGAACACTTGGAAAGATGAGAGTGTTGATGAAGAGGACACTCATGGAGACATTATGGTCTCTTGTTTTTGTATTTAATGTTGTTTTTGAGTGGGTAATTGCAGGTATGAGCAGCTTTATGAAGGTCAAGAGAAGGGCCTTGGAGAGTGAAGAGATTGGTGCAAGAGAAGACACCAATTGCACAAGTGAATGTGCAGGAAAGAGAAGAGAGTTTGCTGCTATTGATAAGGTGCATTGGTTAATGCACGAGAGAAGGGAGATGGAAGATGAAGCTGAATTTCAAGATGCCATTAAATGTCAAGAAGAAAGAGGACAGTCAAGCACAAAGGAAGAGAAAGATTGCTCCGTGGAACAAGCTAACAAGGAGGTAAATGAAGTGTTAAGTGTTGATTTTGATTGTTATTGTGAACATGAAGATATTAATACACAGGTTAGAAGAGGCAAGAGGAAGATGAAGTCCTCACACAAAGCAGTCAATCATGGCTACATAATGCCTAAGTGGATGGTGAAGCACACAAGCAAGCAACAAGTAAGCAAGCAGGCAAGTTTATCTTATAAGATTTATTTTTCTCATATGAATGTGCAAGAGAATAAAAGGACAAACAAAGTTGGTTTTTTAGTAGTATCACAAGGGCATGGTTATAAGATGCCTAAATGGCTTGTGAAGTCAATTGATAAGAAGAAGAAACAAGTATGGGTGCCTAAGAAGGCTAAGAGTGAAGAAGATGTGAGTATTGAGACAACAACACCAAGAACTCAATGGAAAAAGGTGAAGGATGACACAAGTACATGGAAAGGTAAGTCAATTGTTTGCAATAAAAGGGATAATGATTTGTTTGAATCATTTAATGATATTTTCATGGAAAATGAGGAATGAAAAGTGGCTGTAAGGACTAATATGCAGCAAGGAGAGACTTCCAAAGGGGTCGATGATGAGAAAAGGAGAAAGTATGCAGCAGAACAAGCAAGATGGCTTCAAGCAGAGATTGAAGAAAGCAAGGAGACAGAAGGTATGAATACTGCAATTGTTTTTGATAAATATACTGATGTTGATGAAGAAGTTGATTTGTATGAAGAAACTATAAAGTGGATGAATGTAATTATAGAGGACGAAAGACAATTTGGTCCTAAGTTTGATATAGGACATGAAGATTTGGATGAGCTTGTGTTGTGTGAAGAGTTGAAGAGGATAGAAGAGTTGTTGAATCCTCCAAGAGAGTTGTGTAAAGGTACAAGCCATGGTGAAGGCAACATTGGGAAGAGTGGAACAAGACAAGAGCAAATCAATGAGACCAAGACAATTTTGGTCAAGAAACAAGAACATAAATGTGAAGGCAGCCAAGGGGCTTCATGGCCTCAATGTTTTTTTACTAAGGTTGCTTTTGATGTTTTGAATGCAGATATGGAAGACATATATGAAGATGAAGACATATGTTTTGAAGACATATATGAAGATGAAGAAGCATGGAGATTGGACCTGGCAGCTGAGAAAGAGATGAGGAGAAAAACATACCAGAAGAGGAAGAACAACAAGATGAGAGACAGAGACTATCAAAGACAAGCATTAGCATTGACAAGAAGACCATGGGATCCAGGTATAGAATGAAGGCTAAAGCATGGAGGCAGCTCATTTGAACAAAGGTTCATATTGTTTCTAGAGGGAGAGTATGATGCAGGAGCATCTACAATGAATTTCAAATTATTGTATTTTGCCTCTCAAATGTTATCTAAGGAGAAATAAATGTAAAAAGTAAAAGTAAAAAGGTAAATGTGGGGTTGTTGAGAAAATATAGAAGCAGTGGTTGAAAATATTTCAACCTGGGCATGTTGTTGTAATTAAAAAACTATATTTTGTTTTCCTTAATTCAAGTTTGGCATAGAGGTTTGGTGGAGGTTTTTAATCCCAAAATATAGCAAAAATAAGAAAAAAATTAAATATAGAGGAGAAGAAAGAGGAGAGCAGGACACAGAAAGGGAGAAGAGAGGGAGGATCTCCAGGAGAGAGAAAGGAGAAAAGACAAATCCAAGCAAGAGAAGTTCATTGTGGAATGAAGAATGCAGTAGCAAGTATTGCATAGAAGGGAAATAAAAGACTGGAAGAGAAACGAAGTTGGTGTGGAAGTCTTCAAAGACCAAGAAATAGTTATGTATATTTTAATTTGATGAATTTAATTAAGTCTGTGGATCGAATTATTCTGTATTTTGAGATGTGTACACCCTATCCAAAATTTATGTTAATCTAGCTTGCATATAAAATAAAATATCTGAAAACATTTTCCCTGCTGAGGGGCAATCGTGAGTGTGCCTCATTTTCTTTGCGTAAATACTATGTAAGCCTGCTTAAAGCCTATGAACAGTTTTGCTTCTTTCAAGCACAAAGTCAGCTTATTGCGATAATGGGAGTGCTTCTCCTGGTTTAGATGAATTGCAGCCTGAGGTGAAAGAATGAATGATGAATATGTTGTGTCGGATGTATATGTTGTGTCGCACCTACCCTCTCAGCTGCGTATTATTTTCAAAGATTGTAGCTTCCTATCTTTAAAAAGCTCGCTCTTAGAATATATGAAAATATCACATCCATCTACAGGCACATTTCTCCAAAACCATTGCAAACGATTGGGCAAGATTTTCACGTCCCATGTGTTTGGGCAGCCGACAATTGTATCCTGCAATGCCGATTTGAATGCTTCTGTTCTACAGAATGAAGATCGGTTGTTTCAGAGAAACTGCTTCATCCTCATAAAAATCCTCCCCATTTTATTTTGAGTATGCATATCATGATGTATTATGAGATGGTGCCCACAAGGTACATATGACACACATCAGGACAAATGCAAGAAAAGTCCAAACTGCAGTAATAATCCAAACACTTTGCCAACGTTCAGTGAAGGGGTCTGTTGCCTTGAAATATAATTCCTAGCCAATCCAAGCAACAGAAAGAACAACTGCCACTGCCAGTAGGTTTGTAAACTTTCTATAACGTTCAAGCTTTGCCAGGCTTCTCCGTGCCTGCAACTTTTCCAATGTTTTTGATAGGGAAGTGAAGATCCATAGAATAAAGAAAGTATCCAAAAAAGCAACTGGTAGTACAAGAAACAACCTTGCTTTTCCAGAAAGATCATTAATATTCCCAACATTTTCTAAAAGCTCCAGTTCTTTCGAAGCAACAAAGTAAATTGGTCCCAGAAAAACCACTTTCGATGTAAGCCCACCAAGCGTTGGTCTTACCACACCATAGCCCATGGAAACCACAAGGAGGAGGAGGCGAGATACGGTCTTCTTAATAGACCCAAATGTAACTGCCCAGAGAGTGATGTCAATAGGTCTGTGTCCAGTTGCATTAAAGTTCGCATATTCAAAATACCACATAGCCATCTCACACATGCCAAGGGCAATCACAACAGTGATGCAGTTCTGAAGCTGCAATATATCTTTCCAAAATTGGACATACTGAAGAAACCAGTTGAGTCCAAGTATAAGGTAAGACAATGACATGAAGCCATAAAATTTCATGAAAGGTGCCATATCCCTTTTTGCAGTCAAATACCAGAGCTGTCTAAGGTCAGATTTACATCAATCTATATCAAATATAAATTCATGGCTAAAAAAATTTGGAGTATTGTTAGCGGGATTGAGAGACCTTCATTTGAGAGACATGCAACAATCGGAAATACAAATTATTATAGATAAAAATATTAATAAAAAATGTTGATTATTATATGGAGTGTTAAGGATGAATTCCTATTCCATGTTGACAATCAATAATATCATACCAAAGCTTGGAAACTCCTTGAATTAATGAAATAAGGTGATTGACTTTCTAAGATTATGACACATATTATGGAACTCTTGACAAATCCTATAAAAGGTGACAAAAATTTCATTATTTTTTGTTTAAATTAAAAACATCAAATAAGATTTACACAGATATAACTATAATTTTATTCAAAATCAATGTCCATATTTCATTATTTAGTTAAATATCCATGAAAATTATTAAAATTTCATTTTCATTCATAACTCTAAATACCAAATAGAGAAACACATTCCTGAGCTCTCCACCCTTTCAGATCTTATTATTCAATAATAAAAAGTGATGTTGAATTCATAGTCAAAATATAATTCCACTTAGGCACTTCTCACTCTAAACAATATCCCAAAAAATAATGAAAAATAGAAATTTATATCAAACTTAAAATCAAAATCATCTAATGTTAATAATAATGATGGGAACAATAATACTATACACACTAACTATAAATTCAAATTTGACAAGAATTGTAATCTTTTTGGTATGTTTTGTCATAAAAATGAAGATTGTTATTAAAAAAATGGACCATACTACAAAAAGTCTTAAAATTAAAAAATAAATAAATTTTATAACAAAAATTAAAATTAATATTAAAACCAAAATAAAAATAACAACCAAGATTATAATTCTAATACTATTTGTCTTTATGTTGCTTTGTTTGCTTCTAATGATAAAAAATGTATTTTATATAGTGGTGATACACAACACATGACATGTTTATCTAATATTTTATCTTATACTAAATGTATATATGAAAAGATATATTTAGATGATAGTTTATTTTTAGAAGCAACTAAACAAACTAAAGAAAAATTTGGAAATGGATTTTAAATGATGTTTTTTATGATCCTAAGATTAAGAAAAATATTGTATCCTATTCTTAATTAACATATGATAGTTTCAATATAAAATTTCATAAGGATAATTGGTACACTAATGATCAATTTGGTTGTCTAATTATTGAAGGTATTAAAAAGAATAGTCTTTATATTTTTACTATTTTTTTGTATCTTATCTTTCCACCTAATTTATAAATGAGTCTTAATCATGGCATGAAATTATTGGTAATATTAATTTTATAATTATTCATTATATGTTTCATCATAATCTCATGGTTGGAATTCCTAATATATCTCCTTATCATAAAACTTGTGAAGGTTTCTTACGTGGTAAGCAACATCCTCAACCATTTTCACAAATTTTTTGATTAAAACTCATCCATCCTTTAGAGATTGCTCATAGTGATGTAAGAGGGCCTCTGTAAATTCCTTCTCTTAATATATATTTATTTTCTATTAATTTTATTGATGATCACAATAGAATATTTTGGACTTATTTTATAAAGAAGAAATCTTACGTCTTGTCTAAATTTAAATAATTTAATGATTTTATTTAAAATTATTTTAAACTAAAAATTAAGTGATTAATAACTGATAATATAATTAAATACATTAGTAAATAATTTTACACATTATAAATTTTATGGAGCATTGAAATAAAGTTAACAACTCCTTATTATCCATAACAAAATAGAAATACTGAGAAAAAAACATGACTATCAAAAAAGTAGATAGAACTATGTTACATTTTAGAAGAATTCTCACGTTTATTTATGCCCAAGTCATGAAAACTACTATACATATTCCTAATAGATTTCTTACTAAATCATTTCATCTTACTGCTCCTCTAGAAAAGTGGTCTAATAGAAAACCTAGTGTTTCTCACCACAAGATATTTGGAAGTCATACTTCTATTTTTATTTCTAAAATCAAAAGAAATAAATGTGATCCTACCTCATTAGCTTTAATTTTCATAGGTTTTAGAGAAATAACTAAAGGATTAAGGATGTATGATCTATCTAAATGATAAATGTTTGAAAACAAGAATGTTTAAATTATTGAAACATCTTTCTATGACCCTTTTGTAGAACCCTCTCAAATTTTCACATACAAAGAACTAATCACTTTTGTTCCTCCCATTCAAGAAACATATACATTAGATGAAGATGATCCTAATTAGGATAACTTTAAATTTGAGGAGGGGACATATCCATTTTTTATTCAGTCTAAAATACCTAAAAGGGTTGAATTCTTAATTTAATCTTCTAATCTTTAAATTATTAATAAAATCACAAGAAATAAACATAAGTATTATGAATTAATGACTCTTTATTCATGTGAACCTAAATTTTTTAAGTAATCCATTCAGGATGATAGATGGAAGGATGTTATACAATCTGAATATAAAGCCTTAACTAAAAAATAGCCTAGGGAACTCATTATCCCCCTTATACAAGGAACATTGTTGGTCCTGTATGGATTTATAAAATTAAAAATAACTCAATTTAAAAAGCATAAAAATTTAAAAATAGGTTAGTTTCTTTAGGCTTTATCCAAAAAACTATAATTTATTACGATTAAATATTTTTTAATATGGGAAAAATGAGTATTGGTAGAATAATAATTGCTCCTGAAGTCAAAATGGTTTTTAAATACACCCAATATATTTTAACAATGCTTTCATTAATGGTGATATAGATGAAGAAATATGTATAGCTCAACCTAAAGGTTTTGAAGAACCTAACAAAAAAATTGTGTATAGAAGTTTTAAAAAACTTGCTATGATTTAAAACCATCTTCTCGAGCTTGGTACTCAAAAATTACAAGTTACTTTAGAGAAATAGGATTTTATAATTTTTATTATAATAATTAACTCTTTTTAAAAAAAATGAAAACATTCATATTATCTTAATTTTATTATATGTAGATGATCTTATCATTACTAGAAGTAAAACTAGTTTTATTCTCAATTATTAATATAAACTAAATCAATATTTTAAGATGATTGATCTAGGCATGTGTCATCATTTTATTAGCATGGTTTTATTTCAAGATAGAAACCCTATTTTGACATCTCAATCCCATTATACACATAACTTTATTTTTAAATTTAACATGATTGATTATTAGCCTATATGTACACCAATATAAGTTGGTGTTAAGCTTGAACCTAAACCTACATGTGAAAAATCTAATCCCACTTTATAAAAGAAACTAGTTGGAATTTTTATTTATCTAACTACTACTAGACCAAATATTTCATATGTTTTAGGTGTTTCAACCATATTCATTCAAGATCCATATTTAGATCATTAAAAATCACCAAAAATAGCTTTTAGGTATATCGTAGGGATAATCTATTTTGGTTTATATTATTTTTCCATTGATAATGCTAATTTATATGGTTATTATGATTCTAATCATGTTGGTGGTGTTATAGACCAAAAATATAAAAATTTATATGTGTTTAAGTTTGGTGTAGGTACTATTGCTTGAAGTAGAAAAAATGAACCTATTATTTTTATAACTTGTACATAACTACAGTATAGAATTTCTATGGAAGCTAAAAATAAGTAACATGGCCATGATGGTTGTTATAATAATTTCATAAGGGTGTGTATCACAATAAAAATATTATTTGTGATATTCAATTTTGTATAGTTCTTGAAAAAAATTGAGTTCAACACCAAAGAAAGAAGCATATTGAAGATTACGTATATTTTATTCAATAAAAATATCCCATTAGTGACATTGATCCACATTATTATTTTATAGATGATCAAGAAGAAAATATATTCATAAAACCAAAATGTACTATAAATATTTACATGTTTAGAACAATGATTGGCCTCTCAAAATTTCCATTGAGGGATAGTGTGAATTATAATCTCACATCATAATGTCCATGTGTTCCTTTTCATCTCTATACTTATTATCTCTTGTAAAAACATTGTAGAAAGTCATCCTATATGATTTTATTTAAAACATCACCACATGTAACTTTATGGTGTACTTAATAATGAATAATTTTTTTAATGGAGGACCTTATGTTATAAAAGGCTCCAAATTTTCATAAGTTTTTACATGAAAAACTATGGGATGTAGTTCCACTAGAATGATAGCCTAAATCACTATGTGGTGTATTTATTCTAAATCATTATATATAAAATATGATATTAGCATGATTAAGGTGTATAATTCCTTCAATTCTTATATGCTAGCCTAAACCCGTCTTGGATGGTTTATGTGTTCTAATTCCTTTTATATAAAAATGTGACTATGGAATGTATCCCAACTAAACTATAAGGGGTATTATTGGAACATTAATATACGTGGGGTTAATTTATTGGCCCAGTTTTTTACATAGTGTAAAAAATAAATGTATTTATTATTTAAACAAAAAAAACATAAAAGTTATGTTGTGTAAAAAATAAAAGTTATAGTTATCATTTAACTATATTAGTTGAAAAGGTGAATCGGCTGGTTACAACTATTAACACCCTTTATAAATAATTTTTTACCTTTTCAAAAATGAATTTATGATGTTGATTATTTGAATGTAAACCAAGAATTTGGTGAATAATTTTTTTAAAGAGAAAAGTGAGGTGAAATGGAAGTTCTTGGTTGTAAAACTATTTTTCAAAAATGGATATGTACTTCAAGTTTTTTTTTTTACCTCACTGAGGTTTTCACGTGGTAATATTGTGTTGTGCAATTTATTTATTATATATCTATTTATTATTTCAATTATTTAATTAAATTAAATAAGTTTCCCTTCATATTAAATAATAAATGATTTATTTTTATGGTTACTCTGATATTTAGATCAAGTCTAAATATATGATAATAATTAGAGAACTTATGATACTTGAACTATAAAATTAGTGGTAGACTATAAAAAATCACACTTGATCCATAATCCAAGGAAATAACACTATGAAAATCACTAGTGACAAATCACATTACCACAGTCACAATATCAATACACACTAGGCCCTATTGATATGTCATAACTAGGCTAACCAAAGAATAGTTTTGAAGTGATCATAAGTCACAACCTTTGTAGTTGTCAATTAAATTTAGGGTTATATTGAGTCACATGAATATAAGAAGGCTAACATAGGCAAAGATATGTTCAATAAAAACTAATTTGCTATTGTAAAATAAGGAAGCATCACAATAATTCACACCATCTCTTCCTACTCTCATACATACATATTACAAAACCTTTATACACTTGGTAATAACATGATCCTTTATGCTCAATATACTCCCAGTTTTTATTATAGTAGTCATGATTTCCATTAAAATCACTCGAAAAATTTTAAGGAGATATTCTCTAATAATATTAAATTTTGTGTCTAAATATGTGTGTAAACTTTTGTATGGTATCCCTATTTCATTTGTGTTGTTATGGCCTCTTTTTCAACACCATTATTTTTTTTAATTTTTTTAAGAAATGAAATAAATTTTATTATTCATTTAAATTTTTTTTTATTTCTTATTTCAATGACTCTAAATTATAGTTACAAAACTTTTGTTGAAATATGGAAAGGTTTCATCTATTCAAGTAGATAGATTCCTCTCTAAAATTTTATATAATAGTTATGATGATTCAATTAGTCAATGAGTGATATCTCCTCCTATACATAAAATAAATAGAGCATATATAGTGATAAATACACTTAATTGTATGTGAGAATACTTTGTATCAATAGGATAACATCTCTCTTATGTTGATCAGAGTGAGGGGAATTCCCCTATGAGAGGAACAAAAGCAAAATTGATGTGAATCCATGTTAACCTCAACAATTAATATGTAAAAAAACTTACATATAGTTATGAAATTACTTTTACAACATAATTCCATCCTCCATACATGGCTTTGCCTTGGTTTCAATGGATGAGATAGTTGTTCCATTGTATAAATATAATGAGTTGTTTAAATATGTTGGGTCCTTCTACATGTTTATGGAGTGAAATATTTTCATGAGATATAAAAAGAGCATCTAGAGGTATTGTCTCAATGAAAAATTAAAAAAATAATATAAAAGAGATATATGGTAAAATTAAATTCATAAGGGGATAATTCATATATTGATGTCAGGCCTAATGTGTCAAAAAATATTAAAATTTTTATAAATAACACATGATTTTTATTAACTAAAATAAAACCTAATTTACTGTTTGAATAGCATGTGTGAAACCACGTGGTCAATCTGTATGATGCCTAAAAGGTGGTTTAAGGGACAAATTGTAAGTATATAAATTAGGCATATCTATTCAAACTATCATATAATTTTAGAACATGGAATGGAATATAAACAATATGATGAACAACCATTACACATTCAAATACATAGGTATTATCACATTGGTTCTAGTTTGGTTCATTGGAAAGACTAGCTTAACATATATATGTCTACAAATGATTAATAAGTCTAATTAAATGATAATTCTTTTGATTAAAAATGGGGAGACATGTCGTAACTAATTTTTCTAAATTATGAATGACTTCAATAATACAAGCTCCCATTATCAAAAAGGGGGAATATGTCCTAAAATGTTTTCTTAGATATGCAGATGTGTTGTAATTTTAAGTACATGTTAGATACTCAATTCATGATAACATGTGAGATATGTGACCATTTGATATAACATACTTAGGTCATGGTTAATTCTATTATATCATATGCATTAAAATATGTATCATTATAATAAGTTGGTTATAATAGATTATGGATTCAAAAGAAGATAATTACAATAATTATTCCTTGTACCCAAGTGATTGTTAGACTTATTATAGCTATGTATGTTGAAATTATAGTGTGTGTTATGCTAATAATCTAATTTCTAAAAAAAATTATTGTATAGTGTACATTGGAGAACTATTACCTAGTGTGGTACAATGTGGCATCAAGTGCCCATGTGGCCATTGAGTGAGGAATCGATCCAGAATAATGTGTGATATATTTTAAGGTGATTAAAAATTGCACAAAGGTATGAAATTTTTATTTTAATGATATTTCATGTTGATGATTTTACATGGGTGGCATGCATTAACATGATTTCATAAGATGCACAATAAAACACAAACATACGTGCTATGAATTTTGTTATTTTACTATGGTATGCAATTTAGTGTTTTGTGTTTTAGAAAAATGAAGAGTATCTATAAAATATGTGTATGATACATGAAAATATATGACATTATGTGTTGTGCATAATATTTCCTTAGATATTTACACTCATTTGGGGTAGGCCAATCAAGCTAAGAAATTCATAGGGATATGGTGACAATGTGATAATGATAACATGTACGTTTCTATGAATATCTACATGTGAATAATATCTCGATGTCATATAATACCTCTAGGTGTTCCAATCGATAGGAGAATTGAATAAGAAAATATGATTGTGATGCAACCGATTTGGGAAGATCCATTTAGATGGTGTAATGAAACTTGGAGTGGGTAGTACTTCTTTACATGTGCTTTAACATTAAAATATAATACCTTTTGGAAATTTAGGCTCACAATACAAAGGTTCATAATGTTAAACTTGTGTTTTAAGGTATTGTGATCTCTAAAACCACTCTAAATACTTCCAAGAAATAATATATATGATGTGAATGACTTTTAGGACCATGTGAAGATGCATAGGGTAAGTAGTGTGAAACAAGGTAAATATTAGTGGTGGATTTTGAAGTATCAAAAAAATTAAGACAAGAAGTCAATAGATTAAAAGATTAAAATACTAATGTCATTCAATGATGAACTTTTATAGTTTTAGTGTCATTTTAAAATATTGTACTATAATTCCTACCATATTTCTATGTTGAAGTTATAGAATTTATAGATAATATCATATACTTAATCTACATATTTCTTAAACTAAACTTTTTATATCGCAACTATGATGTGAAGAGATGTAACCAATAGTAACAATTACACATGTATTGGACATCAAAGCTAATATTTGTTTGTATAAAAAACATAAATCAAAAACACAAAATTATGGTACATGTTAGGGTGACAAAAATAAATCACAACATTTTAAAACATAAATCCATGAATATAAATTTCTAAATTTCAAATTCAAGATTATAATTTTATAACAGATCATTATTTTTGAAAACTAATAAAATTTAGTTATACAATTTTTATACTCTACTATTCTTTTCTAATTAAACTAAATTGTGTCACAATATGTACAAGCTTAACCAACATGCACTAATGACCAATATGCTAGAGTCAGTTGTCAATATTTGTTAGTCCCTATCAGATTATCAAATATTAGGAATGGTTAAAGATATTTTGAAGGTTACAATTTTGTTTAACACTAACTGTGAGGACCACTAAACTGTCAATGCCAACTATTACCAGTGAAATCCTACAATTTCCTTGAGACCACCAATTATAAATTTTAGTTAGGATGTTGACTCATTTAACATGGAAATGAATGATAAGGAAATATAAGGAAAGTTTGTGATATTTAAAAATTGGAAAACCAAATTTACCATTGACACTTGCCTGGTAGCTCGCATTGCATTTCAATGAATAGCCATGTCAACAATATGTTTCCAATTTATGGTGTTACATTTACAACTTGTGGTGTTGTGTTTCCATCTTTTGGTGAAGGTAGCTTTTGGTTCTTGTTCAGGTTAGTTTTTACATTGTTCTCATTTAGTTTTACAAAGTCATAAAAACATCTTAAAATGCCTCATGGAATTTAATCATTACAACTTAATGAAGGCATTCAAATGCAATAAATTATTATTTATGTCCTAAAAATTTAATTAAAATTTTATTCTCCTTGAAAATTTTATCCAAGAAGGAATTTCAGATCAAAATTACTTCCCTATATCTTTATTTACTTTTGTGTATTGAAATACTTTTGTGCATTTGATTGCTTCAAAGATGAGATTTTGGAGAAAGCATTACATCCTACAAGATTGAATAAAATGAAACATCTCTCACCGAAGCTCTGTAATTTTCATTACATATAGATGAATTATTATTATTTTGCATACTCTCTCCAATATATTTCACCTGTTATAGTTTGTCTTAAATTAACTCTTTGTCTGAAGCGGTTGTAGCAGGATCGATAGGGCATGTTTATGAATATTTTTTTGGATAGACATAGTTTTCATATTGAATGATAAATATCATATGAATTTTTGTTATTCCATAAAAATAATTTTTCTTCATATCTTAGACTTCATAACACAAAACATGATAAGCATAAAATAAAAAGAGAGATTGGCATAAGATTAGGTGAATGAATTTTATAGCTATGAAAAATCACAATGACAATTCAATAATTCTAATTTTGGAAGAATTATACATACATTGAAAAAGTGCATAACATATAAAATAATGTGAAATAATTTGGACCAATCATCTATAAGCAAGCAGTTTTGAGTCTCTATAGGATATCACTTTTAATTTTTATAATACTTATTATAAACAATCTTTCCATTTACTTAATTATATTCAAAATATGATATACATTTTTCATCCACTTGATATTAATTGTAAATAAAATAATATTTTTCATGAATTTTCTTAATTCCATAGTTCAACATCTTTCCATTTAGTTTCCTCTCCAAATACATCTTGTTTAGACTGTGACATTGGGGACTCAAAGCTCTATTCATCTTCAACATTTGTTTATAGACATCATCATCAGACACACTTTTGACTCAAAATGTTTTTTCTATCATTTTCATCATTAGAATTTATCATACTAAAACTAATTTTATAGTCATGAGTTATGTTTTCATTCCTTGTATTTATAGTCGTGTCTTGAAAACCCACCATTTAGTGAAGAAGGGGATGATCATATTAAAATAATGATTATGTGAAAAATTATTTTATAACAAGCAAAAATAATTTTTTATTTGTGATCCATCCTTTACCAACATGTACATCTTCATACACCATATTTTTCTATGTAATATTCTCAACATTTCCATTGTAAGCCTAGAATGAAGGGGAGAGTATGATATTTTATTAAAATTGGATCCAAGGGATATTTTAATTTAATTAATATATTAAAATTTTATTTGAATTATCATTCCCTTATTAAAATATTTATCTATAATTTTTGTAGTAATCCATGGTGAATCGCATTAAAATTTGAAGAATTTATGAAGTGCATGATTTTAAGAATAGATGATCAAGACTTTTCAAGGAAATATTTGAGACATCAATCCTCAACATTTTAGTAATAAATTTGAGGAAAGGGTGTACAAATTAAATCATGTAAAATGATCCAATATTCACATCAAAAAACAACATTTTTCCCATGTAAACCTTATGTTAAAGTACACACTTGATGTGCAAATACATAACCAAGTCTTTAATTTTATAGAGGCATCCACTAAAACTTGAACAATACCTCCATTGTTGTACATATTTTATTTGATGAAAGATTTCTTCCACCCTTCCATAGTTTATATAAGTTTAAATGGCCTTGTCTCTAAAAAAAAAAAATTATCCTTACAGATATATCTACATTATATAAACATAAAAAATCGGTAATCTAGAAATGGCTTGCAAGATTGGATGATAAAAAAATGGTGGATCCTTTAAACTAAATTTTAATTTACACATATATCTTTTGTATTTTTGGGTATAAGTGTAAAATAAAAATCTCCAACGTTAACCAAGATTTTAAAAGGAAATGAAACGCACTTTATGGATCCATCTTAGTATGGATGCCTATAAAATACTTGTAAATTACTAGTGTTCAATGTTAATTAGATATTTGTCATATTGGCTTGTTATGTTTATATGACACCACTTTAGAGTATGATGTTTATGTCAAAGGTGTTTCTACACTGAAGAATATCCTCTTGCCTATGAAGTCTAAATGTCGGTCTCACTCCACCTTTATAAAAATAATTGATACATATTTCATAACTACATTCTTAGAATCATATTTTGTACAATGATAACAATTGAATCTTTTGACAATCTATAAAAATTTCACTCAGTGATTGATAATCACTCTATTGAAGAATCTATTATGGTAGATGTAGTATGCCCTATATATAATTTGTTTTGTGTGGTTTCCATATTTATTTGTAGTATGTAAGTGCTTTTAGAACACCTCTCCACATGGAATTCCAATCAATTATTTAATTCCATAATCTAACTCAAAGATGTAACAAGAAGAGACATTCATCAATTTTTAGTAGAGTTGAATGAAATTTTCTATTGGCTACTCCCTGCTTGGGCTACTCATGCAGATTACATGGCCAGGATTTGGTGGAATACTAATAATGCTTTCACTTTTGAGCTATTAAAAGGAAATTAGTCACATCATCAAGTGGAAAATTTGGATATAATTTTTAAGTCTAATATATCATAAGAATTAATTATTATATAGTATGAAATATCTTTTAATCCCATGATGAAAAGCTAGATTAATAGATACTTTGATAGAACTAGTTATGCAACATTCTTGTCAAAAATATTATTTCATCTATATCACCTTGTGATTATATTTTAATCTTCAATGTGGGATTATATTCATGATAATTTTTTACAAATATCAAGATTCAAATATGGAATTAGATCTTGAACACGTGTTGGATGGGATTACATACCAAGAGGCAATGTGGTGAATAAGTCATTTTCCAATACCATCAAAAGAATTTGAGGATGGTAGAAATGCCTATTATCATGATGGGTACTAATTAGATTAGTTTTAATGAATTAACATTAGACAGTGATATATGGCTACTTAAAAAAAATTGTCTTCCATTCGATCTATTTCATCTATAAAATCTTAGATAATGGCATTTATTATAGTTAATGGCAATAAAATTTTGTATGTGGAATCTTCCTTCATCGTTCAGAGCCATAAAAATCATTCTTATATTATGTGGTATGGAGATGGGAGTTATTTATATAATTTTATACATGTAAAGAAGAACAAGCTTTCATTTAGTTTGATAACTGTGTTCTACAATCTCGTGGACCTCCCTAAATTTAGGGGGGGAAAATTATGGTCTGTTAGGTTGGAAGTATGTTAGTGGTGGTCTATGAGTAAATCATTTAAAAAACATTGGTAGCCTATTTTGATACACTAAAGCTCTCATAACTCAATATAGGTTATGCCCTAACCTTACTGTGGGTGATAAGGCAATATAGCATTATAATTAAATGAGATAAATTGAATTCCCATATGCAATCATACAATTTGTAATGCACACATGTCATACAAAATTTTCTTGTGTCACCTACCACCATTTCCTTTCATTTAGTGTTCATAAATACTACTATGTCCATGTCTCAAATTCAATACATCTAATGTTAGTTTATGGACAACCATAATATCACATGGGCTTCATAAGAATTTCACTTTTTTAACCCTTTCCTAAATCTATGGGCTTTTTAGTAACTTTGATTGTTTTTAACCCTATTCTTAATCTATGGGCTTTGTAGAAGATTCAATTTTTTCTAACCCTTATTTAATCTATGTTATTTGTAGTAAAATCAAATTCCCACTCCCCACCACATTCACGTTGGTAGTGAATGCCACTTAAGATCATCTATAAATATAACTCCCTCATGTGTGCACTAATTTTTCCATTTCTACAATTTCATGCTTTGATTTTGATATGTTTTATGAAGGTTTTTATATTTATTTCAATGAAGTTTTGTACATTATTCTAACCTTTTTTTCATATTTTTTATCATCTTTTTTTTAAGTGATTTCAATTCTCATATTTTCATTTGTATGTACAATTTGTGGCTTCTATTTGTGTTATGTTTGATCAACACATGAGTTTATTATTACATCTCAATGGAAAGGAAGACAAATTTATATCAAAAGCAAGTTATTTTCTCCTAAAAATTAAATCATATGGTAATATGACACTTTTATATTTGATGAAGTGTCTTTACATCGTGCCTCCTATATTGATTTAATAGATAGGCTAGGATTATATTTGTATTTGTGTGATGAAATAGTTGTGTGCATGGAGATCAATTCTATAGATATTTATCATGAAATGATAGGGGACAAGGATCTGCCTAGAGGTCTTCTCACTAAGATACATGATGATGTGACTTACACGTATGGGTTATTTCTAGATATTCACATGTATTGCACAAATATATGTCTTCAACAAGCAACATCAGGGTAGAAATAAAATGAAATACGACCAATCACTATTGATGTGTTTGACATGATTCAATAAGAATATGTTCCAATGGATGAAGTTTTTGATTCTCATTTAATCCTTATCTAATGTTCACGTTTATAGCTGCAATACTATTCTCCATTATTTTCCCCAACTTGATGTAATGTTGAAAGGATGTCATGCAAAGTTTTTTTGTATATTTTTGACACTTATATTGATAAACAAAAAACTTTATAAATATATTTATACAAACTTTATTTTGATGCTCTCTTGATAATCCTAACACTATGTACTTATTATAGTTGTAATCTTAATTTGGTTCTATTGAAATTGTTGATCACGTAAAGTTTGGAGCTCCAACAATAGTTAAGATCATGATGTGTTTACAATATTCAAATGAACTCATGAAGTTCCTAATGTTTTTACATACAAAAACTATAAAGTAGTTATATCTATTGAATGGCCCAATAAAGGTTAAATTGAATAGTGCATGAAAAACAACATATTTGAATGAGAGGTAAAATGAATGTATCCAAGAAGGGTGTTATCATGTTTTTCAATGCATATGAGTCCTACTACCCATTTTGATGATGTGTATATGTTTTAATGATGTTTGGACCAAAATGTTCTTATATTATATACATTATTCAATCATTGTCCTTTATACATTAAAATATATGCCAAATAACATTCAATCAATTAAAAAAATCCACTAAAATATATGGAAAATTATTTTCACTCAATACCAAAATTCTATTTCTAATTATCTAAATGAAATTCTCTTCTTGTTGGATAGAATAGATGGAAAAAAGGTGGGAAGAAATAATATATCTTGCACTGTAGAATCTAGTTGAGGGTCCATTTAATTGCAGTTGTATCAAGTGGGAAAATTTTGTTTGTGTCAACCTAGAAGACTTGCAGGTTGATTGGGTTGAGTAGATAGGGTTGAATACTTTATAAAATGATAATCAACAGGGGATTTGTTCCCTATAAATTTTCATATTTCACATCACAAGAAAAAATCGCATGTTATTGCAAAGTATAACAGGATCACCACCACCCTTGAATATGTCATTTAAGTCACCACACACTTTAGATTATAAGTCAATATCTATTAAGATGCTATCATATTCCATTTATGTAGACTTTTTTTCACTTTTCATGATTATTTTTTTGTTCACCCTAATCATAAATCTATTAAGAGAAGTATTTAATACCTATTAAGAGAAGTATCTATTAAGATAAGTATTTAATACCTAAGTCTAGAAAGGGTAGTCAATCAGGTTGAAGGCATATATGGTATAGTTGTTATTTTCATTTCATCACATGACACATGGTCTATAGACTAGATCATGTTCTGCTCACATACAATCATGTAGAACACACAGACAATGAACTCAACTATTACCTTGACCAATAATATGAATATTTAAAGGGAAAGAAATGTTTTTTTACTCTTTACATCAGCCCCAACATAATGAATGGGTTCATAGGATATTATTTTTGGGAATGTTTGTTGATGTTATCCACCTTAATCACTAATAGATCTTGTACGAGAAATTTATATTTTTTAATGGTGAAACATAGTGGGATGATTTCTTGAGAAGGGATGACATATAAAATAAATAATGATTGATCAAGGAGGCAACATACGTGTAGTATGTTGTTGATCAAAAAAGTGTTTAGGAGTGGGTGATGGAGAATCTTGACATGTGGTTTTTCTATTAGGGATATAATGAAGGAGAGATTTATGGGGATGGGGAAATCCCTTTGTCTAGAGAATTTAACTCCCACAATATCTAGCATGGTTGTTGAGATTCAAGAAGCATAGCTTAGTGGTGATGGATGCAACATTTGGGATGAATAGAATGAAGGTATTATGCCAATGTTTGTAAGAGTATTTGATAATATTAGTTTTTCTAATGTTCTTAATAATAGTTGTTCCAATGTATTTTTTGTATAGTTCTAGTTATACACATTGTTGGAATTTGATTCCAAACATGAAAGTGTGCCTATTACATGGGTCATTATGTATCTGTCATTTACTATAAACATAAGACAATGGATGCAAATTCTACTTCAAAGAGTGAATTTAAAACATATAAACTATAAAATGAGTAAATTCATGGTAGATGATGTCAATGTCGAGATAAATATATTAGGTGCATCATCATTATTCCTAAACACATTAAGGAGTTCATATTTGGATGTTAATAGACACCATACCCACCTTATTCCATTAAATTATGTAAAATTATTGTGTTATGTATGGATACATTCAATTATGAAGTCAACTAATGTATTTGGCATGTTCGTCATGTGTGGTTGAAGAATTTGATATCAAAGGTGAAAGATGATGATGTAAGATGTACGATGTTTATTGAGTTATAGTTCATAATGCATATTTGTACTAATGAGGACATGGATGAAAGGGAATACATATATTTTGTACAAATATATCACTCCTCTCAATCTAATTTTATCAAATTATGGGAACAACACTAGGTAGATAGCGTTGTAATTTGGTCATGATATTGTTAGACACTTACGAATGTTGAGAAAGACACCAATGTAGCTATAGAATCTTACCATTCCCATTTTAAATGTCATTTATTAAACTAGGGTGGATTGGTTTTTTAACCAAATAATAACATCAATCTATATATATTATTAGTGGTCACAACTATGCAATGACACTAACTTCCAAGGAAACCTTAACATATAAAGACTTGAAAATTCTTCATGGATACAGGATTTATAGATCCCAAAATGTCTTTTTACATTAAAAATAATGACCCTCATATAGCATCGGTACAAAGTATGAAATATGAGACATTACATTATGACATCTTCAATGTAATGTCTTCCATGTCTATGTGTAATTGTTCATTTTCACTATAAGGATACACTTTCAAGTAGGTAGTAAAGGTGGAATTGATGAGAAAGTTGACATGTCATGGTTTTGTAGAGGATGCATCCATAGTGCATGGTGTTAACAAGATCATCAATAACATTTATGTTGTATAACATGTAAGTTTTGTTCCCCCCATACTCTATGCTTTGATAAATTTGAGGTGACTTTGTTTTGTGTAATACATTTCTATTACACAGGTTATAGACAATGAAGTTTGAATTGAAAATTAGGGAGAAAAAGGCATGAATTTCAAAGGTTTTCACATAATAATGAATGGTTTATCAGTTATGGATATGCAAGGATAAACCTATGTAATAGAAGGAATACAAAAAAAATATCATATATGAAACTAAAAACCAATTGAGGGAGGCTAATAGTGTAAGTCCAATAACTAATTACATTCATATGTTTTTTGTATTTTTTATCATTTCTAATTGGATGATTTTCATTTTATGAATAGATCTTGTATATTGTTGGATTGGATTATGTTGACACCCTGATATGCAGAGCATGAGAAATATTTAATAAATGTTGTGCAATATATAAAAGTGTAGAAACTATATCATTCTTCAAAAACTATATGAATCATGTTCAAAAGAAGGTTTAGAGTAGAGTGATATCGAATGCATAACACTTGATGGCTCATCCATTCAAAAAAATTCAAGATGGGCATGGAACTTCCACTCGTAGATAGAGAATACATTGAAGAAAAAATAAATAAAATCAAACATTAGAACATGTTCTAGGATACCACACTTTTTCTAAACCCACCTCATAATAATCAAAAATGACATGTCTAAGATGACAATATTAATAGGTCAAAGAAGCGAGATACAGGTGGACATAATAAAGATAATGCATCTTGATTGTAGCCCATTGTAGGTTTTAATGACAACACAATAACAATAAATTCATATACAGTTGGTGACATTATATGATTTTTGTATCTTGAAATGTAATTGTATAGGTTTTATGCATTATCAATTGTACCTGAAACCAAATAAAAATAAATAACATATTTTGAGGGTGAATAGTTTCCTAGACTGCTCACATGCGGCAACATATTGCATAAATTTACTATTTATTAAAGAATTTTTTGAATAATATTTAAAGATAATAATAGTACATCACATTATGTACATTAACACACTTGTAATTAGGATCCCATATGAACATTTTTTCAAATATAGTAAGTTAAAATTGGTCTGAGCTGATATGCATGCTCAAAAACCTTAGTTTACAACACATAGGTTATTTAAAAAAAATATACATGCCTATGACTTCCTTCTTTATGTACCTAACTTTTTTACTTGTATTAAATCCCCTTCTTTCATCTATAATGGATTATTCATAAATTTTATTTCTTACAATCTTCATGAAGTTTTGTGTCATCTTTCACCTTCCACTAGACTACAAAGCCTTCTTGATACATCACCCTAACAAGTTTGTTCTTCCATCACTTGCCTTGTTCTCCTATTAAGATTTTTATCACATCTTGAATACCCAAAAATAACACTATAAGTATTTTTTCAACCCATCTTTTATCTCAAAACCATCTTTAATATTGAGGTACATTTGTATTAGGCATGATAGGAATTGTTGATATCTTGTTTTCTCAACACTAGGTGTCTTGACTATCCAAAAGATGTTGAAATCAATGTAGACCTTCCACATGAATATATAAAATCATATTACCCTAAATTTTCCATGTCATTTATGGTTCCAATGGACTCTACTAGGTATCACTCAATCGTATTCCATGAAAATCCTTCAAGAACTACTTTTTGAGGCCTATAACAATCGTTTCTACACCAAGTTCGGTACAATAGTGACTCACATGTGCTAAAAAAATGACTCCATAAAGTGACTTGAATGTCTTCAATCATATTTTCATCTCAATTTTTTTATTTATATATTTGATTGTCTTCCATCATCTATATTTGGATTTGTCCTACAGATACTTGTTTTCTTCATGCATTCTTTTAACATATTCTTCCTTTCAAGATGTAATTAAGCCTCTTGTATGCATACACTTATTTATCTTGTCATAGATCACCATGATACCATCCATTTAGTCTCTTTTTATCTGACTCCTTTACATACACAACCATCATATAAACCAATCTCTCAACCATCACCTTCACATCTTCAATCTCCACTCTTGTACCAATCTTCCTAATACTCATATATCTCCCTTAGCATTAAATATTCATTCATTATTACATGTTATAAAATCATCAATAGGAATTCACATGGTCATTAACCTACATCTTAAACTTGTTTCCTTATTCAAATAGTTAACTTCACCTCTAAACCATGCATCCTCAATCATTCCACTTTCATTCTTCTATTCATTAGCTCCTCCTTGCTCCAACACCTCAAACTTCATTAGAAATAAATGAAACTAATAAATCACCATATATGGCCTAATTTTATCACATAACAAATGAAAAAACTCACTTTGATCATCCACACACTCTCCAAAACCTTTGAATGCCCATAATTCTCATACAATCCTACTCTTCATTATAACCCTAAAAATATATAAAATTCCTTCTTTAGGGGGATATATAGATCATATATAAAATATATAGACATTTTTTGACACCCTTATAGTCCATTAAAATTATATAATAGTCTTAATACTTATCTCTTTAAGACACCCATTGAACACAGTCTCTTTCTTTGGAAGTAGGTCTCCTTTATGCTTCTTCAGGGCTAGTCTATTTACACAACACTATAGACCATACTGTACAGTATCACTCAATCATAATACCTCTTGAATCTTTTAAATCACCTCTAAACACACATTATTTCCACGTTTTTTAAAATTTTTATGGAGGGAACAAATTTTATAGGATTTTCAATAATGAAACCATAACCTTTGTCTTGATAGGCCCGTACAAGGCTGAGTACTCATAAAAAAATGTTTTTTAGAGATTTTGACACTTTATAACAATGATAAGACCTATCCTAAGTTTTTACTAACACGATTCACCATTTTTAATATTTAATTATCCCTATTCAATCCTTGAGAGGCCTCAATAAGTAGGAATGCATAATTCTGATGCCTTCCTAAGACTGTATGCATGAAATTCACTTGTTTCTTATACTTCCAATAGAAATATGGGATGAAAAAAGGATATGAAGACTATGAAAGGTATACCAAAAAAACACTCAATGTATCCAAAGGATATTTACTCTCAATCAATCATTTAATTTCTCAAAAAGATAAGATGACCAGATTTTGATGAATACTAAGACTATGTGAGCATGAGAAGTAAGAAGGTGGTAATCAATGATTGTTAGATAATTTCCCTCACTTTTGAGGCCTAGGTAATGAATTCCCAAAAATTATTAAACTCCATCTAATATCTATTTTAAAATATTTCATTACTAAATTATGCAACATGCATGGATATAGACTTTTGAGTACTCTCAAGACAAATTGAAGACTCAACTAAAACTTTTAGACTTATAAGGGTTTACCAAACATCCAAGGGGAATATCATCAAATATGTAAATTATCTATATTTATTTTGGTATACCACCATTAAATAAACTATAAACACACATCACTACTTGTGATTTGTCTATCATCCTTACATATCCAGACATAGAGTTTTTATGGGTTTTCCCTATCCTTTCACACCTACAGGCAGGTTATAAGAAACCAAAGCCATTGAAAAGAACCAAACTAATGTAATAATGGATACAAATAAATAAGTAAAATATAATAACCATAATATATTAATTATACTCTTTCTTTTGTTACTATCTTTATTCATTAGAACAATCACATACAAAACTTATTAAGAAGGGATATATGTTTGCAACATTTTTTAACTTTTCTTGATCTTATTGGATTTGTACCTTATTCTGCTATGAAGTTATTATACTTCCAATATCCTTATACACATTAATATCACAAACACCCTCTATAACATACAATTTAAATATTTATATCCTTTATAACATGCAAAAAGACTCTCTTCTTGCCACCCTCACTTTGAAGAGGTCTGAGAAACCCTCTACAACATCTGAAAACAATCTATACTCTATTTAGCTCTTTCGATAGTAATGCATCTAGATAGTAACCCAATATATACCATGTCATAACTTACCACTATTAATCACCTTCAAACACCCTATAAACATCATCAACCAATATAAAATTTAGAGTTTTTGGGCTTAAAATAGCACTAGGTACAAGGGTTAAGGGTCTCTTGCATTTCAAAGAATCATAAAACTTTTCCTATGGATTTAAGACTTGTCTAGTGTCTATTAAAAATTAATACAACCTCTATAAACCTTATCTAATCTATAATTTCATTCAAGAGAACTTACATATAAATTGTTTATAATTCAGTCTTTTCTTGATGATAACTCTTCTCCTAATGGGGAACTATTGATTGAAACTACACTTCAAAACATCACAATTAACATTGAATAATGATACTAATCCATTAATAATGTCACTAATCCCAAAAAAAATTATACTAATCCTATTTAACAATTATACTAATACCCAAAACAATTAAAAGGATATCCAAGACTTCTCTATTATGTAGTCATTCACCAACCTCTTAAACTCTTTCCCAAATCCAAAAAAAATACTTCATTATGAAGCCATGACTCCTCAACCATTCCAATTTTATTATTATATTAAATATACATAAAAATAAATTCAAAATACTCATTTATGTATTAAATACATGGATAATATACAATTTATCATAATCTTTCCACTTGTACGCAGAGTTCTTTTAGATTTTACTACATGCTTAATAGCTAAACAAGTAGTGATCATTTCCATTAATATTTTTTTTTGTTCAGTAGTTAACAATTCTACAAAGTATTTTCATTTACTTTAAATATAAATATTTACATATAATAATTTATGAAAATTTTGGAAATTATCTATGGTAATTAGTACATGTTAATTACATGTTGATTACACATAACATTTAACTATGTTAATTATTACACATAGAATAATCAACTAGATTTTGTTTTTTTAGAAATTATCACTAAATAATATTTTTAATTGTGTGGTAGGTGGAATTAATATTAAAAACATGGGCAGTGTTATGGAAACAAGGGAGGAATTCCATAAATTCATTTGTAAAAAAACATATTGAAGTAGATAAATGTGGAATGTGAAACAATGTACCAAATATCATCTATGGTGGCCACTTACATTAACTAGATGGGGCTTGGTTGTATTGAAAATTTCATCTATATTGATGGAATGTGATGGGTCAATGTTATTATGAATTAAAACATGCAATATCCTTCTTGCCATATTCCTATGGTGAGTTATGAGTATGTTGCATTGATTGATATGCCTGATACTAATTTTTACCTATAGTGATCATATGAAATGCCAGAGGATGATGCCATTTTTCTCAATGTGTGGGATATTATTTGTGCTATTAAAGGCTATTTTATTACCTTCATGTAGAATTTCTTGCCAACAAAGGTGTCAAATGATCTAGATGCATATGTGCATCCAGATTACGTACACAATATGTTCATTGGTGATAAACTACCATTTTAAGTGAATTTCAAACTATCCAAGATTCAAAATAACCACTTTGATGCCTCCAAAATTTGTCTAACCCAGCCATACACAATGTTATGGAAGAGGTACACAATCTCCCATAACATCAATTTTCCTCTAATTGGACGGAGGGAAAAGATTTCAAGAACAAAACCACTGTACTTCTTCATGTCACTTGTAAATGATGAAAATAATGGTGAATATGATCCATAAAATGACACTAATGGTTCTAAAAGTGAATAGTAAAATTATATAAAATTATCTTTAAATATTGATAGATAGTTTATAGTCTTGTAATCAATTATGTTTGAACATGTTTAGTTTACGTCTAAAGAAAGTAAATATTTTTTTATATATTAATTTAAATTATAATTCTAACTTGTATCATGGAAATTATAACCTTAGATTTGTATGTAACCATATTGATCTATAACCTACCAATCTTTTATCATAGGTCTATAATAGTGTTTGATGTTTTGATCAATGCATAATATGATTTCTTCAGATGGAAAGGAGTTTATAACATTCCTTTATATATGTTTGTGTGTTGTCTTATTTAAAGGAAGTGTTTATATGTGATCTTGAGCACTATTTGCATGATTGTGTATGAAAATATAGAAGTATGAGATTAGGTTTATACATGTATATTGACATTATGAAGGTATATTTATGTTTTTAAATTCCTCTTGAATTAATTTTATTAGTATATCAACTTTTGATACATATTTTGGTTAAAAACATAAGAATTATATGTATTGCATAGATTTTATTTCCTTATTCACCTTATTTTTTCTTAGGTATGTAATTCTTACAAATTCTACATTAGACTTCTCAATATCATGACTATATGGTAGCTTACGAAATAAAATAAGGTTCCAAACTAGTAAGGTTCCTTTATGCTTTCTTGAACATGGATATTAATTTTAAAACCTCAAGATATAGAATTTAGGTCCAAACTATGTCCCAAATCTATCATGACTAGTTTCTATATCTATTTAGATCATTGGGATAATATGAAAAACATGTTTTCCTCTTCAATATTGTAATAGGTCCTTTAGGATCTTCCTATGGAACCTTTTCAATTTTAGATATTAGTAAACCAATCCTTACTATTGGTTTCTTCTTAATCCCTTCATAATTCACTTAACTCTACTCTAAGCCTTTAGGTTGAGAGGCCTAATTATATCTTTAGTGTGGATAAAACTTTGTAATCCTTTCAAACAAGATTAAAACCTTCTTTTTTATGATGATCACTATAGTATTGATTTTCCAATCCTCTGCAAAAGTCTACAATTATTAATAAGACAAGAGCTCCATTCAAATACTTAATTTACTATATTTTCATTATGAAGACCTAAAGGTGAAAAAATCCAATTATTTCTATTCCATACTTCAAAGCTTATTCCATAATTCAAAGGTTACTCAAACCCCAAATCACTTGAATTGATATTTAAACATTATTCTATGTGACTATGTTCTTAAGTAGAGAGATCACTATTGGTCTAAAGTTGGTAGTTCTTGATTGATCTATTTTATATAATAATGTAAATATATGATATTACGTTATTTATTACCTTTTTAATCATCCTTGAACCTTCATGAAAATAAAAACTCTTTAGACCTCTTTGATTCAAACTTTCTTTCATTCAATTTTCTATATCTCTTATACACACTAAGGCTTTTAATAACTTTAGGCATGTATTAATCATAAGATCATATAAACTTATTTATTAATACTCTATAAAAATACAATGAAATAATTCAAATAAGAGAAAAAATTTATTTTCATTAATCAAAATACCAATACACACTTACAAACCTATATACACCTCCATTTTAGACTGTATCTAGACTTTCTTCCCTTCTCCATACCTTATTTCCTCACCCACATTTATATTTTTATGAACATGTTCCTTTATTGGTAAACTTTATAATAGGTATGAACCTTCTAATTTTTTTCAAATATCTAAACATACATTATTAATAATAAAAAGGTCAAAAGTTCTCTCAACATCTTTATCCATACTTAACACATGCCTTGTTTAGTATTTTACAACATAGGAGATCACCTATCTATATGATCATAAGGTATTTTCACATTTACATAGGTTTATGCCCTTCAAAAGTGCTTACAAGCTTTAAATCATGATTCAAATATTCAAACTCTCATTTTAGAGGGAAATCCAAATTTAACCTATTTTAAGACTAATGAAACATCTCATGATCCTTATTGACTCTTATAAGACCCCTTAAGACCTTATACAATACTCTTTCATCACAAATAACCTTATTTACGTTTTTACAATGTGGCTTTCCTGATGCTCTTGTATCAAAGAGATTATCTTCTAATATTGGTCTTCAAAGACTAATAACTACATCTATTTATTTGACTTAAACCCTATATTACACTCCTCCAACTGTGATTGGACTCATTTAGGAAATATGATATTGATTAGGCTTATAGTACAAGATAATAGGTTTACATATTTGTTTGAGGTTAATTATTTCTCAAAAAATTACTAATTTCACTTTCATTCTTCTTGGGATGATCTATCCTATATTTTATTGTTCCTATGGTATTTTGTGAGTGTTTAAAATGTCAATAATAGACTAATACCTAGGTTTATGAGTTCAATACTTGGTCTTGATAAGAATTTATTTATGTTTCTTTCTTTCAATTACCCATTGAATGACTTGCTCAAGTATTATGGATTATTTAATCTGATGAGAAACTAATGACAAATAGATCTTCTTTACTATAATATTTAATATAATTTTTCTTGAAAGTCTACAAATTTCAATTTAAGTACCACTTGGCTCTTGATTGTGACACTTAAACAAGTAACTATTCAATCTGTTGACTTAACAACTCACAGGGCCTAGGAATGGTTGAAGATGAATGATATAACCTCATAGATAGACTTATTGACTTTAATTATATTCAGGAAACCTATTACTAGTTTGGGGACAATCAATTGAATCTTGATGTAGACTCTTTATTAATTGGTTTCTTTATAAAAACTATCCAAAACAACTCAAATGTTTCTAGTCCTAAGTATGCCTAATTCATACTTTTAATAGGTTTTGAATGGAAAAAATTCCAACTAACTGAATATATGTTAGAAAACTATTATACAAATATTATCTGACATTGAGACACCTTCAAAGAATATTGAGAGTCAAATAATGAATCAAACCTCCAATTCATGTTCCCTTTAGGTCTATTTTGCCTTTTACATAGTCAACTTGAAAATGAACTTCTTGGAAATTATAAGACCTTTAGTCACTTGAAACTCAATATAAAACCATTGTATGGGGATGAAATAGCATCAAAACACATTTATACATTATTTTGAGTTTAAATATATTTCCAAACAACCATTTTCTTACATTTTTAGGTTATTTGACTTGCACCTACAAAGATTTCAAACATAGTCACTTTAGGATTATATTACTAGTCCTCTCACCACTTTATAATAATTTTAATGGATCTTAAAAAACTTATATCATATCTTTGAAAATATTGGAATATTTTTAGCAGTTGAAAATTATGATATGGCTCGATTCCTTTTTCCAAACCCCATTTTATGGTTTATCAGGTTACACTCAGGCCAAGAGCTTCTTTTTTATTGTTCACATATCCTTGAAATTTTTTTATAATTATAATAGAGTCTTATAATACTCCTTAAATTATTCCAATATTCAAATTCAATTCATGCATTAAACTACACATGTCTTAGGTGACTGTCTGGATTGTGTATTCTCAGAAAAATAGAGTAGTCAGAGTTTAAACAGTCTAAGTCCTAATCCAAGTTAAAAACCACTTCAAAAACAATGAAATCTTAATCAATTATTAATTCAAAAATATCTTAAATATAGAAGATAGAGTAAGCAAGTGGTGGAAAATAAACATTGAAGAAGCAAGTATTTCTATTGATTTCCATCCAAACTCATAAGCATACATGGAATACAGGACACATAAGTCATTTCACACAACTAATTATCATTGTCTGTATATAGAATAACACATATATTTGGATACATCCCATTGGCTTGATTATATAATATATCAAACTCATCCTTCAAAAGATATAGTTAGTGTTCATATATGCAAACTATTTATTCATTTTTTAATTTCATTGCCCACAGATTCTCCACCCTTGCATCACAAAGTGATTTTATGTAGGCATGGGTAGCTTCTAGAATGAAAAACTTTATTTCAACATCTATCTTATCATCCCTTAGTGTGATAATTATAAAATGTAACTTCTTGACCTCTTTAGTCTTCTTAGCAAACGCACCTTCTAGTTTCATAACCTTTACCTTTGTACCATTAATAAGCTCATATAAAAATTGGTTTTGCCTCTCGAGTGATTGGTTTTTTAGAGATTCTAGTGATAGTTACAAACCAATATGTTATTATATGCTGATTACATTAATTTATCTCATCCTTCTGATAAGTTATTTCATGTCCTCAAGTAATTAGGAATCCACATTATCTTCTAGATTTGAGACTTTGTCTAAAAAAAATACTTGTGAAAGTCAATGATAAAATTCCATATTTTTCACATTGATAGGATAAAAAAGCTAGAAATAAATGAAGGTCCATGAGATGAAGTCCTTATTTGATAATATTGAAAATCTAAGAACATCCATTTTTTTATATTACAAATAATTTCCTTATACACATAGAGTTTTCTAACTTAAATCAAAACAATCAAATCATTATATTATCCCACTATTGACAAATGAGGAAAGTGGGCAAGAGAAATAGAAATTAATGCATGTTAAATTGGCTAACATGAATTTGAAAATTAATTTAAAAAATGAATAGAGAATACCATTATTATTCACCTATGCCATGGTAATCTTAATGTATTAAACTATTGCATTCCTTCTTTCCCATCCTACCTTGCCTCAAACTATGGCCCATATACATTGATAGTTATTGTGTTAGTTTCTTAAACAAATGATATGAGACAAAGGAATGTTAGAGAGATAAGCCATGTATACAAATATTATATTTCACTCCTTCCCACCATGATTACTTTTATAGGGACATAGATACATGAAAACATGTGCACTTTATCACAAACATGTGAAATAATGAATGGATAATAAGGTATACATGTGAACTCGATAGATTGCCTATCCACAACATCACATATCATACACATAAAATATATTTGATGAGCACATGGGAAAAACATTGCATCATTCAACCATGAATTATTGTGAAATAAATTGGTAAATGTAAATTAACCAATAAACCATGGATTAAGTCATACAAAAATAAACAATTCTATATCTAAAACAAAACAAAAATAAAAACCTTCTATTGAAATATCCTCTCCAAATAATATGTTTGACCACAAATCATACACGTCACACATATTATGACAAAATGTAATTATATAAATAATAATGTCCAAGGTAGTAGCCACAAAGCAATATCAATGTTCATGCTTTGGCCATTAATCTTCTTCAAAAGAACATACAAGTAGAAGTAGTTAACTACATGAATGCACAAATATGCATATGTCACCCTAGACACCTGGATTTGAAAATGTGTAGTTTAGAAATATTGTAAAAAAGTAAGAATAAGAAACCAACATGAAAATTAGACTTATTAGTTTTGGTAAATAAGAAGTAACTGTCATACCTCCTAAACATGGTTCATCTATGCCTATGATTGCACAAACTCATTTCCCTCAGAAGCCTATATTTAATAACAATATACAACACTATCAAATTATTTAATGGTTGGTTTTGAAAGAAATGGAGGAAGAATAAAGAAGAGTTCATGTAATACATAGTCATCATAAGAAGTATAATATCAATTTGTAAGGCAACATATCATGGGCACTTTATTTTTTCAGACCTTGCAAACAAATATATCTACCATTACACAAATTAATTTCTTTCAAAATAATTTGATTGTCATCACTAGAATGGGCTTGAGGGTAATCCCTATAAATTATGAAGGGGGATTGTTATATAAATATCAATGTAAATATTGTGTAAGATGAATTGAACTTAAATTTAGCTTCATGAAAATAAATAAACATAATGGATTTAACCTGAGGTCCATTTTTTCATGCACCTTATTATTTCTCTAATCATTCTCTTCTTATTCCATTTATTGAAAATATTCTCTTCACTAAATTTAGGCTTAAATTCTCTATTCCATGTTTTTATTTGAATCAGATGCACCCATCTCATCATTGATAGCCTTCAAGGCTATCTCATGGAAACAATCTAACTTAGAAACATTCTCCCTATCCAACCATGATCTTTCTAGCTTGTCTCTCTTTTTGATGCGCTGGTATTTCAAGAGTCACTCTATTAGCCTCATTTATATTTGTCTTTTCATTGTTTTCCTTCCTTCTGAATTCCATTTCTAACTTTTGGTACACACAGGGCCCTCTATAGAATGGGATACCAACCATGAATCTTATTATGGTGAGTGTTAAGTCTATCTTGTGACCAAAATAGATGGCTACCATCTATTCTAAATGTGTCACATGGAATCAACAATCAAAGCTACACATTCAAGCTCACAATACCCCAATATTTGATATTATACTCACCTTCATACTATCATTCAACAAGGAAGACATGTGAAGTTACATAAATAGATTAATAAACAAAGTATAACATCATTAAACACAATAAAGTGTTAAAAGCATAAATCAATAACCAAAAGATAACGTCATCAAAGACAATCAAATATTCTTACAACATTTGGTTCCTCCTCGATTTTATATTTCTAAGCATTAAAAATCCAGTCACTGCCATCATCATCATCAACATCCTCATCATCATTGTCATTGAGTCCATCTGATTACACCACCTCCTACCACATAATTTAAGAGAAATATCTGACACCTAACATAAATGAAACAACAAACATGTATGAGCATGGAAAATGAAAGAGAGAGTACAACAAATACACACATTTATAGGGACAAAGTCATTATATAGGTGAATATCACCCATAGGCATGTGGCTCTGCTCCACTCCTTGCAATTAAAACACACAAAAAAACATATAAAAACATATGGTGTATCAAAAATATTTTAATTTTAATTCTTGTAAGAGGGAAGAAAGAGACATTATTTAACATCATGAACAATCAAACAATAATGGCAGCAAAAGGTTCTCGTACATCTATTGAGAAACAACCATTGGGTACTTCATGGACACCCTCTTCACCTTTAGTCTACTCCACTTCCTCCTTCTATAGTATTAAAAAAGATGTAACAAATAAAAATACGGATGCAAAGTTTGAAAATATTGAGTATTTTAATATATGATAAAAATATTAAATCAGGCATTGAAAATACAAAACCATCAATAAAATTACCTATTTTGTCCCCTTGTTTGCATCATTATTCAATAAAAAATTAATATCAAATTGGGATTTCACCCATAGTTGATCATCGGTAGGGGACAACTATCTCGAAACAGTGGAAATACCATCCCCAATGGTTGATACTCCATATAGCTCACTTGTTCGATCTCTGAGGGGGTGAGGGGATCATCTAAACTAATCTCTTGAATGTAATGAGGACTTCTAACTGACTTATTTCTCTTAACACAATGCATACCATAATATATTAATATCAACAAAAAATGATACAACTCAATTTCACCTTTGAGTGTAGTAGCTAAAAATGCATACAATTCATTTGATCCCAGCAGAAAGTTGCTTGAGGTAATTGTATAATTCCTATTCATCTATATTAAATATAGAGTAGTTAATATCATATTATTATTTTTCAATAAACAACAAGTTGCATTCAAACAAGTTAAGAATATGGTTTACAACACTAGCCCTTACCTATGAACTACTTAAAGAAATCACAATAAAGGTCACCATGAGTGTGTAATGATGTGTTGATAGGTAGGATAATTTGAGTGGTTAGAAACATAACATAGCAGTCATGGAATAATTAGGCCAACCATTGTTAATAAAATTTACATCCTATATTAAAAGTATTTATTAAGAGCCTCCAACAAGGACATGTACATATGAGAAGGCATTACAATTTCTATAGATAGTGTAACATTTCAAAGGAGAGATTGTCTTTTCATATTATACAAACATAAGATACTAATTCATGTTGAAAAAATCTATATAAGATGGAAATGCCTCATGTGGTGATTCAAAGACAAGTTAATCAATCATTTGTATGTAGTATAAGAGATAAAGAAAATGCAATGGATACATTACATTTTCAAAACTTTAAAAGAATCAAAACATGCTTGTTGTAAATTTCAAGGGTTAGAAATAATATTTTTAAAGCCTGGAATATCAAGTCCATGGAGATTGTATACAAAAAAATTAATTCCAGTTGGAGATTCTAGCAAAGAGGTTGATGGAAATATTCAATAATCTTAGTGAACATTCTCAATGAAGTCAATAATAATAAGTATATACTATATAGTATAATGGGAGTAAAGTAAAAATGGATTGACCATCTCTTACAACATGGAAGTCTACTCAAACACATGAAATATGATGGTAAGTGCACCAAATTAGGGGACAAAAAATGGCCTACTCATGGACATGACTTTTCTAAAATCTCAGAAATTTAAAATTTTATAGATAATTTGAGATGGCTACACTCCAAATTTGTAGAGGGTAAAAAAATATTAATTGTAGCATTTCGAGTCTAGTTTCCAAAAAAATATTTTTTTTTCTTAAAAATTGTTAAGTATAAGTAGGTCAAACATCTAAAATTTGAAGAGCACCTCCTATGTTTTTTCAGGAAAACATAGTAGATAGATGTCTGTGTGACCACCATTTATTTAGCATTGTAAAATATTGTTTGAAACCCTTTGGTGAATATTTAGATAAGATCTTATAGTGTGTTATGAATTTTTTTTTTATATTTTTCCAATGAATATTTTTTTTATTAATTTTGTAAATAAGTAGATTTGGAAAACTAACATAAAAATGGATAGTTAGTCATGCGGCCCACCCTAAATACCCAAAAAAAATTTGATTTTTTTTAATGTTTGTATAATTAAGCCTAGTTTGTTACCATATGATTTGTTTTGTAATTGGATCAATGAAAAACAAATTATATAAACATGAATAGACATATATAGGTGCAACATGTAGTGGCATAAAAAAGGTTTAGTGAAAAACAAATATAGTTTGAACCCTTAAAATAGTACACAAATTATAAAAATCATATATCTAGAAAGAAAATAGCATGCTCATCATGACGGTAATAATTTTTTGAATTTTGATGTTGTAATCCATAGCATATTTGGCAATTAAAGTTGAAATTTGTTGGTTTTTCTCAAAAGTCTTTGTCATAGCTGTAGATGCACAGTGACAAGCCTTTAGGTCATAAATCCAAGCCATTTTCGAGCCTAAAGGCTTCATTTTTAATTCAAATTCAAGCAAATGTATGTATTATAAAACATGTATGCATTATAAAACACATATGTATTATATATATATTAGACAATGCATAAGCATTTCTTTGGTATAAGACTATAACCATCTCCATGAGTATTTGGGAGTTGCACATGAAGCCAACTATAGCCATAAGCTTATATTTAATACTATAAATGTAACAATATAATTGTAAAATTATATGTAACAATATAAATGTAAACTTATACTTTAAATTTATTTTAGTAAATATAATAAATTAGGGTCACTCAGCGTTTGATAGAGTTGGTCTCACAGTTGCATGACTTAAGATGTGGAAAATAGTTTTTCAAAATTCAACCAGGTCAGTAATTAGGCATTTTTAGGGTCTAAGTATCAAACCTAGGGATTTTAAGACATAATTTTTAAAATTGATATCCATTTTTGGTATACATATAGTCATTTCATAGGTTTTTGTGCCTTCAAAATTGATTCCTAAAATTTATAGGAGTCTTAGGTTTGTCAAAATTGAAGTTTTAAAACCACTCATTTTGAAATTGATGTAAAGTGGTGTTATTATGGTACCATATGTCATAGTGATGACCTACACACATCAAATAATCACATTACATGTTAATTTGACTTGATCAACATCCCTCCTTCAATCTTGATCACTTTATACTCATCCCTCATTACCCCTAATCACTCTCTCATCTATCTTTATTATCCTTAATCACTCCCTTATTGACCCTCACTATCCCTAGTCATCTCTAATCACTCCATTATCATCCATAATCACTCCTCCATTGACCCTCACTATAGCTTATCATCCCTAATCACTCCCTCCCCATCCTTTATCATCCACAATTAGTCTTTCCTCATCCCTCATCATACCTAATCACTTCCTCATCACTATTCACTCCCTCCTCATCCCTCATCATCCCTTATCACTCCTTCATTTACCTTAGTTATCTCTCATCATCTCTAATTACTTAGGATTATCATCACTAGTGACTCTTTCATTGATTATCACCATCCCTCATCATACTTAATCACTCACTTCTCATCCCTAATAATACCTAATCAATCTTTCTTCATCCCACATGATCACTAATCACTCCCACATTAACACTCACCATTCCTCACCATCCTTTGTCACTTCATCATTAACCCTAACCATCCCTTACCATCCCTAATCACTCCCTCATCATCTAGTGCAAGTATATAATCTAAGGATATATTTTATTCCAATCATATGTTGTTTAATCCATTATACTAGAAATTAACTCTATTATAGGACTTGTGTTGCCAATACTTATTTGTGATAGTCAATTTTATTACTGAATGAATTGGATGATCTTCTAAATTTATAGTCAAATAACACAAGTATTAACACAAAATAGAGTCTAAATTTTAGTTCATTGAATTATCTTTGTTGTGTAGCTGACTAAATGAAACTTTATTTGGTTCCACCTTTGGTAGTTTGGTTCAAACGATAAAAGTTAAACACAAATATGTGGTATAAGTTTCTAATTCTGAGAAGATTTAAATCAAATGCAAAGTTATTTAGTGTTTCCATTCTTGTATAACTTGAATCTTGGTTAGGTTCCTACATTCACTCCTTGTGTGTGTAATGTGTCACAAATATTTTATCTCTTGCATGAAAAATGAACATTTATTCATGTTATCAAAGAAATATGTTTTTAGAAAATGTGAAACACTACTTCAACATGGTGTATATGGTCATCACATGTTTTCTAAAGATTAACTAGGGATGGTGAGGGTCAATGAAGGAGTGACTAGGGAGGGTGAAGGAGTGACTATGGATGATGAAAGATGGTGAGGATTAATGAGTGATTCTTTAGGGGAGATGAGGGATGAGGAATGACTGATTAAAGATGATGAGGTATGATAAAGCAGTGATTAGGGATGATAAGGTGATGTAGGAACATCACTACCTAATATAAATAGTCATCTAGTTTACGTATTTTAAGTCTATAGAAGCTGGTCAAGGTCATAAGAATTTTGTAGGAGTCTTTATAAGATTCTAGTTTTGTATTAATTTTGAATTAGATTTGTATTGGACATTTCCACCAAATATTTCATTTGAATTTTTGAACTTTCATAGAGACTTCAATCTTGTTTCAAGAAGTCCAACATTGAATTTGGTGTGTTTAGACTTTAGCAACGATTTGAAGATGTTATAACACATAAATAAATTCATATTTGAGAAATATGTTAGTAGATGAGTTATTTGAGGACACTTTCAACATATAAAAAAAGTTAAAATTAAGTTGATGGTTATTTAGTAATAAGAGTCTTGTCCATGTCTTATTTTGTATTGAAAATCATATTTAAGAGAGTTGGAAGGGGTAGGATTCAAAAGACTAAATTTAAAGATCCCCAAATAAGTGAATAATGACAAGTTTTGATTATTTGTAGATAAAAAATCAAACAGACCCTGTATCTTCTTAAATATTTAAAAAGATAGTTGATAGTGTGCATGATCATGAAACATGATTCGTAAAAAGTTATTTGTGATTTATGTGTGAGTGGTAATTTCAAAATAAATTTTATTTGATGGTTATTATATCATTTGTCATTTGATTTCAAATATTTTGAATGTTGAAATTATAAACTGTATACCCTATACATTTACAAATTGTGCCTTGAAATCTGATTGAAGGTTAGAGTCCTATGTAAGAAGAGATTCTATTTGGTGGGATTTTTGAATGTATGAGTCATTAGTAACTTGACATAAAAATTCCTTAATAGTCTTTAAACATTCTGTGTTGTTATTTTGCTAAGGACATTCTAAGTTAAACAACATAAACTTATCTTCTATGAGCAAAAGTTCTGAGAATACATCTATGTGAGAAGGTATATGCATGTATTGGATTGAACATTCAAATTTATATGTTGGCAAGTTGATTCTCATATGATCGTGAATTATTATTGTATTTTAAATAGCTTTCATATATTTGGATGAGAAAAAATAAAATGAACATAGTCCTACAATCATCAAGAAACTTAATACAGTCAATGTGGTATCTTGTGGAAATTGGCAAATTGAGTGTTATAGATAGAAGGCATTGATTTTTTAAAGTGCGTAAAAATTATGCAAAGTAGTTTCAACCTTCATGTCGGTTTAGAACCCTTTTTGGAATGAATTAGAACAAATAACCTCTTATGAGATTACTATAGACCTATGACTAAGTACGCATTCTATTTAAATTTGGTTAAGTTAATCTACTGTAGCTTAAAAAAGGAAATATAACATTTTGGAAATTTGCATAGGGTGAAATCAGACATAATCCAATAGTCAAAGTCATTAAAAACCTGTTTGGAAGACTAAAATCTCATTTTGACCCTTCTTAGGTCTGCGAAACTAATCAAAAACTTGTATTAGGGTTTCTAATTTCAAAGTGAGTTTTTAGGAGTTATAACTATCAATAGTTCATGAAATTTGGTGAAAATTTTGAGTTCAACATGCAAAAATATAATATAGTGTTTTTAAGTTTTTTAATTAAGGATGGTGGAGGATTGTGTGGTAGACTAGGTAGAAGGAAACCTAAAGACCTAATCCAAGAGTAGAAAAAACCAAAAGAATTTATCAAATAATTGGACTAAAGATTGAAACTTTTTGAATAAATGGGATATGTTATAGGGTATCCATAAATGAGGTTAATTTGATGATTTCAATCCATACAAGAAGAGTCTATGATAGAGTATGAGGTAGTGTATGATATGAGGATTGTGTTGAGAAGTTAAGTAGGGTCGAGAAGAAGTTAGAGAGAACTCAAAGGAGTGGAAGAAAGTTTGTCAGAGCCTTATTAAATTCTGAAGAACCATAGACAAGATTTGATCTTAGTGCTTATAAAGCATAAAGACTAGTAAGGGGGATAGTCTCCAAGTAAGAGAGATTGAATGTATTGAGTAAGGATAATAGAATGAAGAGACTAGTGAGACCATCAGAATAACGGTGGAGAATAAATAAATGAATAAAATGTAGATGTGAATTTGAAATGTGTGGAGGGTCCAAAAATAGAGATGAATCAATAAAAGACAAAGTGAAAGCTACGGGGATATTGGTAAAGACCTTGGAAAAGTAGAGTATACAATAGGGATCTGCATCATGAGGGATGGTGAGGGCAAATGATGGAGTGATTATAAATAATGAGGGATGGTGAGGGTAATTAAGGGAGTGATTAGAGACAATAAAAGATGAAGATGAAACTATTATGGATGATAAAGCAGTGATTGGGGAAGTTAAAGGCCTATAAGGGAGTGATTAGGGATGGTAAAGGCCTATAAGGGAGTGATTAGGGATGATGAGGGATGGTGAGAGTTAATGAGGGAGTGATTAGGGATGATGAGGGAGTTATTAAATATGATGAGGGATGGTGAGGGTTAATGAGGGAGTGATGAGGGACAAGGAGTGACTTATTATGGATGTTGAGGCATAGTGAGGGTTAATGAGGGAGTGATGAGGGACAAGGAGTGACTTATTACAGATGTCGAGGCATAGTGAGGGTTAATGGAGGAGTAATCATGGATCATGAGGAGTGATTAGAGATAACTAAGGATAGTGAGGGTCAATGATGGAGTGATTAGGGATAATGAATAATGATGAGAGAGTGAATAAGGGTGATGAAACATGAGTAGGAAATGATCAAGAATGAAGGAAGAATGATGAAAAAGTGAAATTAACACAAAGTGGTTGTTTGATGTGTGTAGGTCATCAATATTACCTATGCTACCATAATCACACCACTTTGCATTAATTTCATAGTGAGTGGTTTGCAAACTTCAATTTTGACAAACATAAGACTCTTAGAAATGTCAGGAACCAATCTAGAAGGCACAAAAAGTTACAAAATGACTATATGTTTACCAAAAATGGATATCAATTACAAAAATTATATCCTATAATCCATAGGTTTAATACTTAGACCCTAAAAATGCCTAATTAGTGACCTAATTGTATTTTTAAAAACTATTTTCCACATCATAAGGCATGCAACTGTGAGACCAACTCTATTAGATGCTGAGTGATCCTATTTTCTTAAGTTTACTAAAATAAATTTAAAGTATAAGACAAATAATATTAATGTAAACTTATACCTAACATTTATAGTACTAAATATAAGTTTATGGCCAAATTTGGCTTCACGTGGAACTCCCACATGCTCATGGAGTTGTTTTTCATCTTATAACAAAGCAATGCATATGCATTATATAATACACATGCATTTAATAATACACTATATAATGTGTACGTGTTATTTGAATTTACAATGATGCATACGCATTATTATTTTCTTAATAACATGTATGCGTTATGGCTCAATAATTGTCGAGACATAATTTCAATAATGCAATCGCGTTAATTTAATAACGCAATCATGTTACCTAAAATGTCAACAAAATTATCCCCCAAATCTATGCACATAACCATGATAAAAGTAACCCTTTCAATGTACTTAAAATCACATATGCATGATGACCCCATCACAATGAATTATGAAGCTTGTGAAAACGAATAGAGTACATGTTGGCACTTATAAGCATAAATACACATGAAATGATGAATAAAAACATATGACTTAATTATAGATCTTGAGATATTAAAGCTGGGAAAATACTATAGAGGCTCTTATACAACCTGTTCTAAGACCTGGCAGAATGGACTTGATCACAAATATGAACGACTCTATAAATGTTATAAGACTTTGGTAAAATGGACTTGTCCAAAAAGATTTTTGATTGGTTTATCAACTTTTATCAAAATATGCATCTTTTATCAAATTTTAAAATTTGGTAGAATGGACTACTTTAAAACCTGGAATAAACTCTAAAAGTTTCCGACTTCCTTTTGACTGCCTACGCTTGAACTATGTCATTCCACCTTCAATCCAACAACGAATGAATCGTAAATGACATTTGTTTAGCCTTTAAGCTTTACTCGGATAATAGTAGGAAGTTCATGAGGAATGATAACTTGTCATAGGGGGTTCACGACTAATAATAACAGGTCATAATAATCAAGGTTTACCATTGAATTATTCATATGCCACGATGGGTTTGTGCCACATGGCATGGTTAGTGACACCTACGCAGTCATGATTCACAGTCTCTGAATCTTGGTGGTTAGAGGAGATGACGGTGATGGTCGCAGTTAGTTGTGGAGACTGTCGTAGGTAGCAGTGACCATGCTCGACAGTGGCATCAATGGTAACCGTGGCGGGCTCGGATAGTTGCAGTTTAGTGGTCCTCGCAGTTAATGTTAAATGAAACCGTAATTATCGCAGAAACCGTAACCATGCTCCATGTTTGGCAGAAGCAACAATATAATCGTTAAGCTCGTCCTCACAATTTCATAATGGTTAAGCTCGTCCTTACAATTTCACATTGTCGTGTTATAATATCAACTTAGATTAAATAGTGATACAATATAATCGTAGAAATTGACATCCAAGACAACAAAGAATATAATCGTAGAAATTGCAGATATCTTCTTCTATGAAAAAAATTCATGCCGTTTCCACCGCACACGTTGTTGCCTTGTTAAAGGGATTCCAATTATTGACAACGATGTCTTCTTCCATGATTTTTCTACTAAGAGTACAAAATATGCAGCTGTTATCTACGGCCCACATGTTGACGATATGCCAGCTGCGATAATTCACAAGGCATCAAACAATATCCACTGAATACAAAATATGCAGCTCTTGTCCACTGCCCAAAACAAATTTAAGAATTGAAAGTGAACAGAACATTACAAAGCTTGAAACCAAAATGAAATGATGTATGATTTAATCTTATTTCTGCGTGCATAAATATATATCAGCTAAAATCAATATCGATTTTATGTTTGTTTGTTTTTTTAACTTTAAAATTGAAATACAGATAAGCCCAAAAAAAAACACTATCTTGCGGGGAGCCATGGATTTTTCTAGCCTAAAATTCAGTCTCTTTAGGTAAGTGGAACACATCATCAATCGAAACAAAATTTTACTTCAGTTGCCAAGTCTTTGTTAGTGGTGTCAATATTTCAATTTGGTTATTAACTTTTAAATACAATTTAAATTAAAATGTTTACCATTTTATTTGTTTTCTATTAATGGTTCAGCTATCTACGTTCCTACTTCAACTTGTTTTGTGTAGAAATTGTACATTACAATGTATGCATTAAAAAAATTTATATAAAATATATATATAAATTTATATAGATTTTTTAATAATATTATTATATATTTTTTATAATATTAAAAAAATTGTTTTACATATTTAATTGTTTAAAAATTTTATTTAAAATTTTATATAAATTGTTGAATTGTAATTTTGACAATATATAAAATAAAAGTAAACCTAATATAAATATATATTAAAAATAATTATATAATATAAAAATTGTACATCATAGAATGCATATATAAATAAAAATATATGAAATATATACATAAATTATTACAAATATATATTTTAATAATATTATTATAGTTTTTATAATAATAGAAAAAAATTACATTCTAATATTTATGTTAAAGTTTGGTTGTTTGAAAATTTTATTAAATTTTATTTAAATTAATGCAAATTAATTTTATGAATATATATAATAAAAATAAATCTGATATAAATATATAATAAAAATAATTATATAATATAAAAATTGTATGTTTTTCTAATAATTTAAATTTGAAATTATTATATTTTCATTTTAAAAGAATTAAACAAAACTTATCTAATTGTAAATTTATATTTAGTATTTTTTTTTTAAATAATAAAAATTGGGATTATAAACATTTAACTTTTTTTTTTAATTTAATTTAATTTTTTTTTTTAAATTTATTTATTTGTTATTCTTTTTATTTAATAAATGATCAAAATATATATCAGTAAAAAAAATATCTAATTAAAATTGTTAGTAAAAACATTCAACTTAATATTAAAATATATAATTAAATTATAATTAAATTTGTGAAAAGAAGATTAAACTCACCAAAAACTTTAATAATAAAAAATAAAAAACCTGAAACATTCACCACTCCAAAACATTCACCACTGGGAAACCTACTAACAAATGACTACTCACTGAAGGACAAGAGTAAAAATCCCAAAGAAATTAATATCCAATTAAAATTTCTTATTTTCCTAAGCGGATCACCCCACAATAGGCCTCCCAGTGGAAACCCTGTTACTTGTACAGTTTGACCCCGTCTCTGCACCACTCCATCGATTTAAGGATTAGGCATGTCATAACCCTTCTTATATATGCATATTCTGTGAAGGCAGTTAGAGCCTCGGATGCTTCTCTACAATCAGAATGACAAAGTTAGCAAATTCACTGTTTTCCGTGGTCGTGCTTTTGCTGCTACTCTTTTGCAGTTCAGCAGAAGATAGTAAGGTTGTTACAGTAAATCGTTCATCATTCATATTGAAGGATGCAAAGTACTGCTCCGAGGGTCAATTGGAAGATTCATATTTTGCTCTTATACACATTCAAGGCAGATGCTCTCCTTTTCGCCTTCCCAATTCAACGTGGTGGCGATCGATAACAGAATCAATCAAGGGCGACACCGATCGCTACCGAGCAATCATTGAAGGAGGAATACGGCGGCCAGTACTGGGGCGCAAGAATCAGAGTAACGCCAACGCCGTGCTTAAACCGCAAGAATCAGAGTATTCAAAGGCTCAATACATTATCAAGCTAGGCTTCGGCACTCCCGCGCAGAGCTTGTACACGATCGTGGACACCGGCAGCGATATCACCTGGATTCCATGCAATCCCTGGTCGGATTGCTCCGATCAAGTGTTCCAGTCTTCCAAATCTCCTACGTTTAAGTACCTAGGCTGCGCTTCGGAGGCGTGTCAGACGCTCGGCAGCGATCCCAACTGTGGGAATCATAAGTGTAGCTTTACACAGAAATACGGCGACCGCTCCGAGGTGGACGAACTGTTGTCATCGGATACGCTGGCGGTGGGCTCGCAGATGAAGAAGGAATTTATTTTCGGGTGCGCGACAGCTCTGAGAAGAAACATTCGGACAGCGCCCGGTTTGGTTGGTTTTGGAAGGGAACCCCTCTCCTTTATTTCACAGACGGCCATGTTATACGACAGCACTTTTTCATATTGCCTTCCCAGCCTCGGCAACTCGGCTTTCACGGGCTCACTTCGACTAGGGAAAGGCGCCATTTCCACGCCCGGATTAAAGTTTACGTCCTTGTTATCAAAAGCTGCTTATCCCTCTCTCTAGTTCGTGGGGTTAAGTGGTATCTCTGTAGGAGAAGAGCTCGTTTCTCTACCCGCCGGGAAAGGGACGTTCATGGACTCGGGAATAGTTATCACACGGCTGGTGGATCCCGCTTACACTGCCATGAGAGATTCCTTTCGCCGTCAGCTCTCCAATCTCACTATGGCGGCTCCGCAAGGGCTATTCGATACGTGCTACAACATTCCCGAGTACGGAGCAGAGTTTCCTGTTATTACGTTGCATTTTGAGAATAGTGTGGAATTGACCCTGCCCCCGCTAAACTCTGTAGTTCCTGTTAATGCCGAGGGTTCCGTGGTGTGCTTGGCTTTCGCTCTACCTCCGCCACTCGGAGGCTCGTAAGTTTCGGTATTTGGGAACTATCAGCAGCAGAACTTCAGAATTGTGTATGATGTGCCAGGCTCTAGGCTTGGAATTCATATTAATTGACTTTTTAATCTATGAGAAGGGGACTTGTAGTTTCGAGGGTACCAATAGTTAGGAATCTAGTTGGATGCCTTAGGTGCACTTCTTGTGTAAAAAATTCTTAAAAGTCGATTTATTAATTTTAATAGAATTTACTTTATACATTCTATATGGAATCTACCCCAAAAAAGAGGCAACACTCTTAACTTCATATTCACATATCTGAGATTTGAAGTTTCTCACATTTTCTTTGCCAAAACCCAACCATAATTATATATATTTCATTGGTTAATACATGTAATATTTTTGAGTCAGAATTATAGATTTACATTTTTATATCTTAACGACTTGAAATAGTTGTGTAACTTCCTCTATTCTCAATGATGATGATGATGATGATGACGATGACGACGACGACGACGACGACGACGATGATGATGATGATGATGATGATGATGATGATGATAAATTCTCATGTCAGGGTCTTTCTAGCCCTTATCTTGTGGAAGATATTAATATATTCATTTGATTTATATTTACTTATAAGTAAATTGAAAAAATAATATAGAAAATATTGAAATTACTCAATCTATAAATTAAATTTCATATAATAATAATAGAATAGTGATGCTCAATAAACCAAAAGACCAAAATAAATGAAAATGTATAAAGAGAAGAGCATAGAATAACTAATTTATTAATAGGATAAAATTAAGGGCGACTCAATACTTGATACACATTTGTTATCTACATGGGTTTTTATTATTTAAATTACTTCTAAGTCATATGTACAAATTTTGAGATAGAATCTATAACTATAAATAATATAAAATCAAAAATAAATTTACGATAATTAAACTTATTCATAATCTTAATTTGACACAATGTTAAAATTATTAATTAATAATGCCTAAATAAATGTGATCCATAGTCTTATGTTAAATTCCAATGCGCTTGGTTACCAATCCAAAATCGCAGTACAAAATGGAAAATAAATAAAAGTAAGCCTAAGCTCCAAAAACATACCCATGAAATTATGACCTTTAGTCCATACGTATGTTTTAAGTACACATGATATAACCCCATGAGAAAAAATATCAGCAACAAAATTTGTGCCCCTAATCCACTATAAAAATAAATATCCATATACATTACAACAAAAAAAATAAAGAGATACTAAAACTAATATAATTCATAATTTTGAATAACCATTATAAATATGAAGTAACTTTTTCTAGAAATAGAGATAACTTATAATTAACTCTTCAATTAAAACATCAACTAGCTCAAAAATCCACATAACCTGAAACTTGAATATTCTAATGATTCCAATGTTTTAAGTTACAATGGAATATTTGTGTAGTTGTCAGGATTCAAATACAATCCTTAAAATATATAGTTTTAGGTTGATAAATGAAAATCATAATAAAACAATCCATTACATCCAACTGAAATAAAAAAATGCAATATTTAATATTTCTATATTCAATACCCAATAAAACTATTTAGATTCTTCTCAAACTCATATTATAAACAACCCATATATTTTATAATGTACTAATTTCCATTTGGAGGTAACATTATTAAAACAAAAATTTATACCTAGATGCCCGAATGCCACCACGATCACATTCCCAATGACGCATCCATGAAAAATTAGAATAAAAAATTTTGTTTTCATTTAATTTATCATTTATCATGAAACCCATGGGAGAAGTAGATAAATAAGGTATATAATATTACAATTACAATGCATCTAATGAAATAAAATCATAAACATAGGGGTTCTACAAATATTCCAAATATTTGGGTACATATTAAAGAAGAAAACTATCATTATATGAGTTCTAAGGCCAATATAAAAATTATACAATCTATAATTAAAATTAGTAATCCAAAATATGTTGTAAGCTCAAATCACATACCCATATTGGTGGCAACCTTATTATTTCCTTGTGGGTAAACTTCAATCCTAAAGGTTAAAGGACAGTCTCATTAAGATAGACCTAAATTTAGGTTACCAATAGGTTCAAGTATGTCTTAAAGAAGTATTTAAGACATCATTCAAGATGCTTGAGTGATTATATGAATGGATGGTCATGCCTTTTACTTTGACTAATTCCCAAGCCTTATTCCTATGTATGATATATAGAATACATCAAATGTTTATAAATACTTCATTATTTTCTACTTGGATGACATCCTTGTATTCACTAAGACATGGGAGGAGAAGCTAGAGTATGTTTCTCTCATTATAAATAACTTGATAAAGCACAAGTTTAAATACATCTTATCCAAGTGCTTATTTCAAATTACAAGCATCTTGTACCCAATCATTATACATGTAGATATAGAGAATGTTAATGTGATCCAAGAATGACCTAATCCACACCATCTTAATTAATAGGATTCTTGATTTGGATTAAAAATAGGCATTGATAAGTGATCTTAGTAAAAAAATAATGATAACATGACTGAATTATTTAATGCGATCATGTTATATAATGTGATCACATTATTACATAGCACATTCACGTTATGTGTTGTATAAGGTTCTACTCCATTTAATCCATTGAGAACCTTATATTAAAAATAATTTAATCATGTTATGTAAGATTTTGCTCCATCCAACCCATTGAGAACCTTATATTAACAATAATGTGATCACATTATGTAATACCATGATCACATTATTATTAATATAAGTTTTGGGGTTAGTAAATAGCACTAAGAACCAAGTGTTACTTATATTAAGAATAACATGATCATGTTATTAAATAATGTGATCATTCTATAATTAATATAGATAAGGAATTATGGATTAGGGATTAAGGCATTAGTGGATAGGGTTTATGGATTGAGAAGTAGGGATTAGGATTATAATTTATGTTTTAGGGTTTAGGGATTAGGGATTAGGGCATGTAGGGTTTGGGTTTAAGGGTGTATATAAGGTCTAATCTCTCTATGCCATGTGTGAACCTAATTTTTACTACAAAGGATGTTAATTGGGACTAAATCAATTATTAAATAAGGAAAAATTTTGGTTTACAATTTAGGATACACTATTTATGGCTTAGGTTTAGGTTACATGGGGTCAATCACAATGATAATTATTAGTCTAAATGATGTTAATTTGGGGTAAAATGATAGGTTCAATATTTAAAGAGTTTATATTTATGGTTTAGAGTTTAGGTATTAGGATCTTTAAGCATTATTTCTTGGGGTATAGGTTATAGGGTATATAAGGTACAACCATGATGGTGATTGGGGCAAATTGGAGATGATCAACCCCCAAATCACATTTTATAGTCATGTAATTAGGTTGAAGGTTATTAAAATATCCCCAGTTAACATTAGATGCATAGTTAGATTGGAACTCCAAATGCTATGTTTTGGCCATAGGTTTAAAAATGCATTTTATGACATCTCATGATAAAATTATTTATATCATAAGGCATGTATGTTTTTATAATGTAGTGGGAATTAGGGTATAGGGATAATAATTTATGTTATAGGGATTGGGAATTAGGGTACAAGTATTCAATTGAAGGACCTATATATAATTTATCTAATCATTTTATTCCATGTGAACCTAATTCTTACTATAAATAATGTTAATTGGGACTAAATCAATTGGTAAATAGGGAAATCTTATGGTATACAATTTAGGGTATAATGTTCAGGGTTTTTATTTTAGGGATTAGGTTTTAATTTATATATGGTTTAGGGTATATAGGGTTAATAAAAAAGATAATTAAGGATAACTTCAATCACTTAGACCCATTTCTGACTATAGAATGTGTTTTTACATTCTCATTATACTCTAGATGTCATCATGTAGATTTAGTGAATTAGTCAAATGGGGTAATCAGTCCTTTGATTTAGGCCAAAATGAACCCTTTAAACTTAATTCTTAGTCTAAATTATTTTTATTTAGGCTAAAATGATAGGTTCAAGGTTTAAAGAGTTTATATTTATGGTTTATAATTTATGGATTAGGAACATTAAGGCTTAAGGCTTAGGATATAGGTTTTAGGGTATATAAGGTACAATCATGAAGGGAATTAGGGATAATTTGAGATCCTTGAACCTATATCTATGAGTAAAGAATGTAAATTTAGGATCAATATCCCCCACATCATCACATATTGAGTGGAAAAAGTCAATTATGGTAATGAGTGATGCAATTTTTACTAAGTTCATCCTTGTCAGCCTAATTACTATATATATTTAAAGGATGTCAATTATGGATAAATTTATTGGTTTAGGCTTTAGGGTCTACAATTTAAAGGGTTTGGGGTTTAAGGTTTATGGATTAGGGTTTAATGTAAATGGTTAGGGTTTAGGGTTAAAGCTAAATGGTACATGGCTTAATATATTATAGATAAGGTTCAATCACTAAGTTTATTCAAGAAAATTTGAAATGTTTGTTCACCTATCTATGGCTTGATTACCTTCATGTTTTTATTATTGATAAAATTATGGTAAATTATGCTATTTACATGTTACGTACATGTTATACAATTGATTGATCCATAAATTTGGTTTAGGGGATTAATTTTGCCTAGAGCATGTAGGGAATTGTATAAATTGACTAATTAGATCAATTCAAGATAGAAGATCAATATTTTGATTTTTCCCAAATCATATCTTGCTATTGAAGGGGTTCAAATTGGCCTAAAATTCTTCCTCAACTAAAATAATCAACTATCTCCTCCTCTTTGGTTAATTAGGTTGAAGGGGCTCAAAATAGTCCCAATTTACTTTATATTCAAAGATAGATTGGTACTCCAAAGGTTTAAAAAGTTAATTTTATGGCATCTCATGATAAAATCAGTTATATCATAAGGCATGTATGTTTTTGGCATGTATTGGTCATTAGGGCATATGGCTTATAATTTATGTTTTAGGGATTAGGGATTAGGGTTTAAGGAACATAGTTTAGATTTAAGGACCTATATATTAATGTGTAATCATTTTATGCCATGTACAAACCTAATTCTTACTAAAAAGGATATTAATTGGGATAAAATTGAAACTGGTAAGTAGGGAAAGCTTATGGTTTACAATTTAGGGTATAGTGTTTAGGGTTTATGGTTTATGACATATGTTTTAATGTATATATGGTTTAGGGTATAGAAGGTCAATCACAAAGATAATTGAGGATAATTTGATTCACTTGAACCCGTTTATGACTATAGAATGTGTTTTTGAGTTGTCATCATACCATGGATGTCATCATATAGATTTAGTTAATTATTCAAATGGGGTACTTAGTTGTGCAATTTATGTGAAATTAAGCCATGTAAACTTAATTCTTAGTCTAAATGATGTTAATTTGGGATAAAATGATTAGTTCAATGTTTAAATAATTTATATTTATGGTTTGGAGTTTAAGGATTAATAAATTTATGGATTAGGGCTTAGTGTATAGATTTTATGTTATACAAGGTACAATCATGATGGTGATCTGGGGTCAAACTCACTCTGAGAATGTCCAACCTCGCTCTGATACCACTTGTTGGGATAAATAACCGGAAGCACACAATTGATTACCAAATACAAGCAACTTAATAAGTGGATCACAAGTAACTAGAATTCAGAAATAACACATGATATGAGAGAGAATACACAACTTGTGTTAAAACTCTTTCAAAAGGAAATACAACAAAGAAGAACTGTCGCAACGTTCTTTGTTGTATTTCCTTCTGAAAGAGTTTTAATACAAGTTGTGTATTGTCTCTCATATCATGTGTTATTTCTGAATTCTAGTTACTTGTGATTCTGGTTAATTCCGCTTATTAAGTTGCTTGTATTTGGTAATCAATTGTGTGCTTCCGGTTATTTATCCCAACACAATCATGATGGTGATTGGGGAAAATTTGAGCTCTTTGAACATAAATATATGAGTAAATAAGGTGAATTTTGGATCAATTTTCTCCCATATCATCACATATTGAGCTTATGAAGTTAATTATCGTAATGTGTGATGCAATTTTAACCAATTGTATCCCTTTGAACCTAATTATTATTATATAAAAGATGCTAATCAGGGATAAATTGATCCCAATGGCCTAATAAGCCTTAATTTAGGGAATTTCATGTATATGATATCAATTAGGGATCAATGTGCTCACCATATTAAAAAAATAAATATTTTCTGATTTGATATGTAGTTCGGTCCAAAGGAGCCATGTGCAACGAATTAAATTCATATATAATGGAAATTGGGGATTACTTGGCCCTAATTATATACCATATTGAACTGATCAAGTATTCAGTTCCATATGATACATAATTACAGACAATTAAGGATTTCCCAAGGAATTATGTCAACATACTTTTAATTAGGGCCCTAATTACACAACTTGTTCAAGTAATTAAATTCTTGGTTTAATTTGATATGAAATCAAGACCAATTGAACCCTCTATAAGTAAATATATACATCTAATCATAATTTGGATTTTGATTATGCACCAAATTCAATTGAAAGAATATTTGGTTTAATATGATATGAAATTTATTCCAAACAAGCGTTGTGTAAAAAATTTCATCCTTCTACTATCAATAGGGGGAACTATTGGTCCCAAATACATAACCTATTGAATCAAACAAGTATATTTTTTAGTTGCATATACAATTATGGCCAGCCAAGGCTCATGCAAGTAACCAAATGAATCTAATATCAATAATGACTTCGTTGGCCTTGATTGTAAACTATATTCAGCTAATCATGTGTTTTGTTTTATCTTATACATAATTGGGTCCAAATGATCCCTGTGAAAGTAATTTTTTCCATAAATGTTGGTTGGGTACTATTAGCTCTGATTTCACACCATATTAAACCATTTAAGTAATTAGGTTCAATATGATATGCAATTGGGGCCATTCAATCCTCAAGAAAGGAATTACATCCATCTAATGTCATTTGGGAATCTAATTACACCATGTTAAATCAATTGATATTTTATTCAATAATATGCACAATTGGGTATAACTAAGTCCTATGTAATTAACTGCTTCCACCTAATATCAATCAAGGCATTTTTCACCCCATGTAAGGAATTATGTCCATCTAATGTCCATTGTGAATATTTTCCCCTAATTGCACATCATATTTAACCAATCAAGTATTTTCTTCAATATAATATTTAATTAATAGTAATTGGTCCTTGTGCAAGTAATTCCTTTAATATAATGTCAATTAGGGATTTGATAGCACACCATATTAAACTAATTGAATATTTAGTTCAATTTAATACATAATCAGGGTTAAATGAGTCGTGAGAAAGTAATTATGTCCATAGGATTTAAATTGGGCTCTAATTACACACCATATTATAAAAAACCAAGTATTTAGTTTAGTTTGATACATAATTAGGGCCAACCATGATCCATCTAAGGATATATGTCCATCTAATGTCAATTTGGGATCTATTGGCCTGATTGCACACCATATTGGGATAAAAGGAACAATAAATTAATTCATAGGTTAATACATCTCTAATTATTATTAAATGTTATCAATTATTGACAAGAACATTCATCCTACACAACAATATTAATCAACCAATATTTGATCTTAAGATAACTAGGCCTAATGCCTCCTATTTGAGCTTCTAGGTTTTGAGAATATATAGCATGATCACATTATTAATTTAATTGCATTTCTCATGTAGTTAATAACATGATCATGTTATTAAATCGATCATGATATTTGAATTTGAATTCAATTACCATGCATTTTAGCTCAATAGTGGCTTAGATTCTCCAGCTAAAGGCTTAAAATGTCAATGTACAACTGAGTTTTAAAAGGTATGATAATAAAAATGACAAATTTCAACTTTGATTGCCAAATACACTAAGTATTTCAACATGAAAATTCAAAAACTTAATATCATGACAACGAGAATGCTCTCGTCTTTCGAAAAATATTATTATTATTATTATTATTATTATTATTATTATTATTATTATTATTATTATTATTATTATTATTATTATTATTATTATTATTATATTTTTTGGACTAATTTAAGTTTTCAAACTATGTTGATTTCTATCTATACCTTTTTTAAGCCACTACATGCCACAAAATACATGCCTATACTTGTTCATGTAATTTAAATTTTGTCTATTCAATTGAAAAACAAGTTATATGGTAACAAATTAGGCGTAATTCTACACATATTAAAAAAAACGTTTTTTTTTTCTTAGGTAGTTAGTCATACCACATGGATGACTATTCATTTTTTGTTAGTTTTTAGGATCTATTTACTTGAAAAATTCATTAAAAAAAATTATTCATTAAAAAAATATAAAAAAATATAGGTGACATACTATAAGATATTATCTAAATTTTACCCAAAGTGTTTCAAATAATATTAAATGCTACTCAAAAAGTGGTGCATAATATAATCGTCTATCTACTATGTTTCTAAAAAAATAGGAGTTCCTCTTCAAATTTTAGATGTTTGACCTAGTTATACTTAACCATTTTTTTTTCAAAATTGTGCTTTGGAAACTAAATTTGAAATGATATATTTCATGTTCTTACACCATCTTACAATTTGGAGTGTAGGTATATCAAATCATATACATAACTTAAATTTTTTTAAACTTTAGGAAAATCATGTCCATGGGTAGGTAACTTTTTGTCTCCCAACTTTGTGCACTTACCCAGGGGTAGAAGGGGATTTACACTTATTTCAAGATTTATGGAAGCTTCAGTGGATGGGGTGTCTTATCCCAATAGATAGGTAATGTTAGCGATTGAGGCAAGTGTAAACTTGGCTTCAAAGTACATGGTTAAGGTACGATTAACTATGGTTTTTGGGGTGTTGGGTGTGGCTCTATAGGAGGTTGTGGGTATGGATGATGTAGGAGGATATCAGGTAACTCCATTGCTATATTGATTGAATTGTGATCCCTTGATAAATGTGGTTTATTTATGTAACATTATGTATCCTTGATGGTGGGTTTTTTTATTTTGAATGGTGGTATAAAATATGATGTATCTTATTTTTTGATATTGTTGGGACTTGGTATCCATGTTGTTATCTTATTATTTGACTTAACCTAGATGTGTTTGTTTTTGAACTTTTGTTCCCTCATGGATTAATATGTCACAAACTGACCATATGACCCATTATGGATATTGGAATATAGCTTGCTTTAGCATGTTTTGATAGCACTTGGACTGACGGCTATTGGTGTTGGTTCTAATTTAAGATGGTTGTGATGTAGAATACCTTGGGTAGCCATGTGATACATTATGTAATAAGTATTGCTCTCATTGGATTCATTATATCTTAATATGCATACATCCTGCACTACATTAATTTTATCCTATTATATTATATGATACTTTAGTTAGTTAAATTACTATATATTATTGACATTTGATGTTTTACTAGACGCAAACTGACATTGGTTTCTATTGCAGTTGTTGGTTATGTTCATTGGGTATGCTTGGGGTCATGGTCATCAGTATTGAATCTTGCACCTTTATAGCTATAGATGATTATACTTGACTTATAATTTCATGTCTAATTATTATTATTATTATTATTATTATTATTATTATTATTATTATTATTATTATTATTATTATTATTATTATTATTATTATTATTATTACATCGATCAGGTGCTATTGATGTCTTATTTGGTGGATGCATGCAATAGGCCATGAGCTAGGATCAGTGGTGGGTTTGGACATCTCAGGTATAATTGTGGGTGATTGAGTAGTCAGAATGCCACTCCAAAAGGTATATCTATACTATATGATATTCATCCACCACCATTTTGTGTTTCTATTGTTACCATTCTCAATCTCTTATTAATCTCGCCATATTATGCATGTGGTTATGGTCCTTCCTTAAACCTTTTCTCGTGCTTGATTTCATGGGTTGATATTTTTTTTGATGATGATATTGATGTTGTGTATTGTTTGTTAGCATGGTTGGGGTTGGTTACAAATATACTGTATTGGGTCTCTCAACCTAGTTATCATGTTACCGACTCTTCCCTTTGTGGACTATTAAATTACAATAAGCTTCATGTCAATTTACAATTATTGTTAATCATTTTTATTTTAATAATTTTTATTATTTAAGTATTCTTGTTTCTTGTTATTATTGTAATGTATTAATCATTTTTGTTAATTTTATTATTTAATCACTTCATTATTATTATTACTTTTAATCAATTTATGGATTTTGTTAGTGTATTAGTTAATAATTTTTATTGATTAATATTTATGTACTAAAATTTTAAAATGTTTTATTTAATGATTTTATTCTTATTATTGATTCTTAATCAATTTATAAAATTGTTTTTATTAGTAATTTTAATTATTTTATTATCGGTTGAAAAATATTTCATTATTTTATTATTCTATGGATCAACTTACAAATTTTGGGGTAAACATTAATTTATTATTAATTTATTTTATCTTTCTTGTTGATTAAGCCATTAGGGGTATGGATTGAAGTTGGGTGTTTTATTTTGGGGAAAAAGAAAATGAAGAATTAGTTATTTATATTTTATTATTATTATTTTTTAGCTTATACATGAAGGGATCATTGGGGGTTGGAGTTGGTCAATAGTTTACTAAATTTTTTTTATTTTTCTCTTTTGAAAATCAAACTGGGTAGCATTGACGCTGAGGGAATGGAGATACTTTTCATGGGATTTTGTGTTTTTTTTGTAGAGGAAAATTTGTATTCTTGTCTAGGAGAAGGGAGAAGGATTTCAAGGGTAACATGGAGTTTGATTTTTGGTTTTAGTTGGCACTAGAAATGGAGGGGGACGTGCTTTAAACACCTATACTAGAAAAAGTTGAAACCAAAAGAAGTGTTGTATCTCCTTTAACCCACTAATAATGTCAAAATACTCTGTAAACTTAGGTTCAAAAACAAAGGTAAAATATATGGAGATTTCATTCCTCTTGAAATACAATATCTAATGTTGGCTTGATCTATGATTTTACCTCAAATCTATGGACTACTATTTGTTTTATCGAATGTCTTATTACTTTGCCAAGAGAGAGACATTGTGAAAAAGGAAGGAGAGAGATGCCTTAAAAATGGGAAGGAAAACTAGGGTCATGGAGTTATTTTTTTATTTTTTTATTTTAGCATAGCATTTTATCTTTACCTTTTGATGGGCATTATGTTTTGGAACAGGACTAAGTGTGAATGGGGGTAGTGGGACTGGATAATCTTTGGATGCATATGCTACAAAAGAATTTAAATTTTTTTTAACATTGTATCACCCCCTATGATATGAAATAATGCATGAATACATTGTATGCTTGGGCCCAAGAAAAAATAAAAAATGTATAAAGAGTGGGCTGACTTAGTTTGGTGAAGCGCTATGGCAAGAGTAGCCTGGCAAAAAATGAAAGTAATGACCCTAGTACTGAAAACCCATAATTTTACAATGGTACCCTATTTTTCCAAGTATGATCTATTTATTATATTTTATAATGGGAATGTGGTTACTATGGTAATTTCTCCAATGAAATTTGTTAAACCTATATTAGTTAAATATAATTTAGAAAAAAATATACAATTTAAAAAATTGATCTTCTCCTTGCTAGATGTTTTAGGATTATGTTGGGCCTTATTTTGTAATGGATTTATTTAAAACTTATGAGAATTTAAATTGAGGGTTATCTACAATTTATAGATTTGTTCTATGTTCTAGTATTAAATTGAACACTTATGTTACCCTAAACTAGATTAATTAATATCTTAACCATTATAATTCATTTGGGTTCATCGTTATGGTTTATTTACATTTTTAATATATTACCATTTATCATAAGGAAAATAGATAGATTTAGCTGAGTCTTGACCCATCGTATTGATTACTCCATTTATCTATTTTAATGAATCCTATTATAATATGAATAAATTAATCACAGGGTTGATGAATTCTCTATTTATGGTTCTATTAACACCTTATAAAGTCTTGGATTGATTATTGGGATTATTTCATTTGACTAAATGAGGTCACTTTATCACTTGGTTTTAGATTTGTTATACTACTTGAAAGAATCAATGCTGGCCATATACAGTTAATTCTAATCTAACCCAAGCTCATATTATGTTATGAATGATATTACCCTTCCCTTTTTGAATCGATAGAGTTATTTTGGCTATCATCGATTGGACTTTTGTGCTAATTGGATTATATTTTGATAAGCCTCTCAGACTGAGCAATAAATCTTTGCTAGATATTTTAGTCTTACGAATTAGATATAATATACCCTAGTTTATGCTCTAAATCATCCTCTATATAAAATATAATGTATGCCTTGGGAATTACTTAGACCAATTTTTTGGATAAGTACTATACTTTTATGTTTATTGCATTGCTTCTTTCATCCTTATTGGTAGTTTTTTTTTAAGTCTTTACTGTTGGCTCAGTATTATGTCTATACTAATTTCTTGAATATAGTACCTAGTTATCAGATCCCTCCATCAAGATGATGGTCATGGTGGTAAGGGCTGCCAATGGTTGGGATCATAGGGAAAGTTTTGAGGCATGTTTGAATTACTATGTTCATCCTTCTCTGCTGATGCGCTTATATTCTCATATGGCATGTTGCTCTTGCCCATGCCTATTGACATATGATGTTGGCATGATGGATTGTGGTTGATAATCCATTTTATGTTGTGGTTCCATCTTATTACCTTAGTCATGTTGTAATATTATTATGTTTGAAAAAAGGACATTTTTGGATATGATGTTGACATTGGAGGCATTCTTAATGGCAGTTGCTTGGTGCTGATATAAATAGCCAATTGTATTTAATTCTTTGGTATGAATTTATATTGGGATGTATTTACCATACAAGTGGTAGTATATTTATAATGTATTATGTCATAGTTGATCCTTATATGTTTTTCTATGTATGAGTTAGTGATATACATGTTGATTTTAAGTAGTCATAAAATTGTAAAAGGGTTACTATTAAAATAACAAAAACAATAATATCTTTAACCTTGAATTCATACAAAAGTAAGATGGTGTTGTATTATGGTATATTGGAAATAGTTAGAGGTTGTAAATTTTCTTGATGGAGTTATGTATATAAATACATAGATTTCATGATGTATATTATTTGGTGACATTATCACAAAAGAAATGTCTATTTAGTATGTAGACTTAGCTCTTGTTTGTGTCAATAGAGTGATGATATAAGACATATATTAATTGTACCATTTTTTTTGAACACATGGCCCTTAACAAGTTATAATTTTAGCAAAAAGAATGTTTTTGTCAATAGATTATGCAAATAGTTCCTTGGTGAATCAAAGTAATATGTTTTCATTTCTATATTATGGCAATGAATGTTTATTGGTTGTAATATCATTTTAATTGAGCTTAATTATATTTATTAAGTAATAAGTAAGTTAGAATAATTATTTTCTTATGAGGACCCATATTATGGATTATACTATTAGTGGTGTTATAGTGATTTAGATATATGCCATGTTTTCAAAATGTGTAAATTTTTGACTATTATAATGCAACTCTTGATTAATGGAAAGTTGGTTATGTGGTCTGAATGATTTCATGAGAATGGATAGTCACTGGTTATAGTATCTATATATATCCCTATTTTGAGTTTATTATTGTGAATCATGATTTTGTTTTTATACAATTGTTTATTGATGCCAAAATGTCTCTTTTAAATGGTATATCATAGAATAATATGATATTTTACAAGTCATGATAGTTTTATATGTAATAATAATATTGTGATGTGTTAATACCTTTTATAATGACGAATTTGCATTACCACCCTCTGCCAACATATCTTTCATGAATTTAGGCATTTCCTAATAGTTATAACATATTATTAGGTAGATAATTTTATAAAAATGAGGCTACAATAAACAATGTAA
>JARHVA010005374.1:715000-745000 GCA_037957365.1 Torreya grandis | reverse complement strand
TCCCAACTAGGATGTCCTCTTGGTTTTTTATGGGATTTTATTTTCTCTATTTTTTAAGGTCAGAGATGTAAAGAAGGTTGAAGAAGGGCATTATTCCCTTGAATACTTCTCTTATTTGGCTTTGATGGAGTGTGTTCTTATCGGTATTGGTGTAAAAGTGGTGTGTACATAAACCTTAAGTCTCTTTCTATAAATATTGTTTTAATGATTACTCTCTCCTTTGTTGTTTAGTTGAGATGGCTGCATGGAATTAGCATGTCTTTTGGGTTCATCTTCTATTTTGAGGAGTTTTTTTTTAGAAGCACTTGATGATGGAAAGGCATGGTCTAGTGCACATTCTCAAGCTACCATATTTTTTATACATGAATATTATCACTAATATGTTAAGGAGGATCCTAGTGTTTATCTTTGGGTTGTATTTAAACCCCCACGGGTTCTTTGGTCTCTCTAGTTTTAAGGTCTAGCATTGGTTATTGCCTAGTTTATGGTGTAATATGGTTATGAATGTTGATATTGATTTTATCACTTTTGATATTGTTTAAAGTTTATCACCAAAGGAAAGACCTCACATAAGTAAATGGAGAGTTTTAGATATTATGGTTGGTTTCATATATTTTCTCAATAATTCTATGTTTTTACAAGATTTATTTCACAACAGTGAAGGGAAAATCAAGAAGGAGGAACTAATTAATATTTTTTTTTTAAACCGTGCTTTTGAACTCAAGAATGAGGATGTTCTCCATGAAAATGGGAAGGAAGTTCCAAGATGGTGTTTTTCTAGAAGATTACTTTAATAATACTTATTCATTTCACTTCATGGATTCCCTATTGAATCCTTCTCTATTGATTTCTCTAGAATCCCCTTGGATTCCCTTTGGGAGACTTGGGCATCCCATTATGCTCAAGATTGATAATGTTTGTTTTTTAGTCAATCCCCTATGGTGATAAGGTGTCATATTTAGATGTTGGTTCTCACTTCCATTTTTGGATGGAAGATGGGGTTATATCAAACCTCCCTTAATCCCTAGTGGTCCCTTGTTCCTGATCTAGTTAAAATAAGTATAGGGTCCATTTGGGAACCCTATTTTTTGTTATTAACATGGTTTTTTTAGATCTATTGGATTAGGGTCCTCTAAGGAACTTAAAGATTATTTGTCTCTTTTGTGGGTGATATATTGGTTTTACATTTGGCTAGTTATGTTTGGGTAGTAAAATAAATGACTCTTTATTGCTTCTATTTTCTCCCTAGTGTAATTTATTGTTGCTATTTTTAGTCTTCTAGGAGGAAACTTGGACCTCCTCTTATGTTTAGGACTGGATTCCACACCAAATTTCAAAGGTGGGTTAATCTATAATCATAAGAATATTTACACATGGAAAAAGGAGTTTAAATTACATGGCCAAAAGTTGAGACATGCATAATACCTATGGACTAATCGAGTCACATTAACCAAAAAAATTTCTTTGTAACAGAGAGACATACATTAATCTATTATGATATGTTATGTTATTTCACTTATGAACAAATATGTGTGTACCCCAATGACAAAAAAACTGTGAAATTTGTTTATTAGGTATGTATGAAGGGGTTTGTGATTGTCTAAAATATTAATAAAATAATTATTATGTGGATTGTGTGGCTATTTTAGTCAATCAAAAATTCTACTTCAAACATATGTAGAAAAAAATCTAGTCTAATCCATAAATTGAGATAAATAAGAATTTTAAAATTATAATTTACATCTCAATTTCAAAACTAAAACTATATGTTTATTTCTTGATAAAAAAAAGAGTGTGTTGGTGATAATAGGTACAATTCTAATACTTAATAAAACTAAGAAATTTAAAAAACATTCATGAGACTAATGTGGGAATGAGATTAGTAACATCAGAGGACATATACTTTTTCATTATTTTAATGAGTCCTACTGATGAAATATACCTTATTCTTAAGACAAACCTAAAATGTTAATTAAATAATTCTTGTTTAAGATAACTTCATGAAGATGATGAATGTTTGTGGACATTTTAGCATAACACATATACATTATTTCATAATGCATATGTAATATTACAATAACATGTACACATTATTTAAATTTAATATTAGGATTTACCTAACCATAATGTGTATATGTTATGTATGCTACACATAATTCATAAACATTATAAAAATAGAATCAAAAATAATAAAAAAATACCAATTAAATGCATTATAATAACTACAAACAAAACATAAAAATCCCAAGCTTACAGCTGTGCTACTTTATTTTTCTTTTTCTTTATCCTCCATCATCTCCACCTTAGACTACATTCACATTTTGAGTACTATAAAATGCACTACCATTTACCATTACCTTGATAAATGGACAATGCTATCATGGTGGAGAGGTAATCAAATAAAAAACCAATCTTTTTAACACTAGATTTTAGGATTTTTTTAATTTTCATTATTTTATTGTTAAAAACATTTTGTTTTAATTTTATGAACAACTCATTAAAGTGAAAGGAAATAGCCTAACCATCCACCTAATGCTCTTATCTATCTTATAATTACACAAGTCTTCCTAGGTATTTACAAGTATTTATATGCACACATAGTCAATAAAAAATACAAATAGAATATACAATTAGGAGAATGAGGGACCCTACTTTGACCAACACCCACCATACCTTTTTATCTAATACTCTAGAGCTAGTATTAAGACAAGTTGACTGAATAATAAGTTAAATTGACAGATGGACATCATATATGAATAGATGTAGGGATTATTATGTTGAAAATTTGTTATCACATGAGGTGAAAGACAAAAAAATTTCAAAATACCTAATTTGTGGCTTATTCGTGGATCCAACAACCAATGCACCTTTCCCACTATATACAAAATGGTTTCCAATCCACTGATGCATGCCTAATTTGATTATAATTATTTTTTGGGATCAATGGTTTATATTATTTGATTTACCACAATGAAAAAATCATGAGGTTCCATTGTATTTTTAGAGGAAACTTTATTATAAGTTTGCCCTCAATGAGATTCTCAACTATTTTGACTACTCAGAGTTTCATGGCCAAGTAAAAAGATTTGTGTAGGATAGACTAGGTGAACATCATGTGACTAATAGGATTATGATATTCCATATCCAAAATTCACTTCAACTTGAGATCCCATATATAGTGATGGAGGTTTTGGAGAATGACACTTTGCATGCACTTATGGACACACTTTTTAAACATATGAGTAATATTTTTGAGATTAATATTATATATGGTGGAGATAGGGATACTCCATATAATGTTAATACCCAAACACACCCTTGAATATGTTATGGTGATGTATACATTGGACCTTCATATGATTTTGTTGGTGCTTTTGAGAGCTTAAATGCTATAAATTTAAGCGATGAGTTTTTATCACATAAATATGGTGTGCACACATCAACTACACACATGAAAGTATATTATATATTTGACATTTGACATTTTAATATTTTTTTATTTAAAATTTAATAACTAATTTACACAAAAATAAATAATATATATGTAATTTTTAATATTCTAGGAAAAAATGGTATCATCATCTTCACATCATGTTTATGGGCCATATACTATTGTATACATATACATAGGTAAATTTTCATCAGTATTATATTTCATGTACATGTATTTGATTATATATATTTATGATTAAATATAAATCATATATTGGTTATTCATTTGGTGACCACAGTGGAGATTCCTCCATCTCTATGGGATGAGATAGACATAGGCATTGGTGTTGTAATTTCATCTACATAAGCAACCAATGAGGTATATGTTAATTTGTAATTTTGAATTGTAAATGTATATTTGTTTTTATAATTTTAATTTATCATCAGTAAAATATAACATATGTGAATGTATCATGTACATAGGGTTTTCTAATGAAATATGATAGTCCCATTCAAAAGTTTAGAAGGGAAATTTTTAATTTTTTCACACCAATTCAAAAACTTTTTGTGCACCATGACTTGTCACTGACCCTATTGATCCTGAAAGGCATATTGAGTGTGACCTTGAGATTACAGTAAGTGAACATTTAAGTAATTTATATATTATTTCAAAATTATTTTCTAAACTTGGTTGGATTGATAGTATGTAATGTTTCTAATATTATTTATATATGAATAGGTTTAACTACATGTGAACTATGAGCCTCAAATGACCCACATTCAGACTTTGGAGGAATGCAAGGAAATTTAAGGATCTCAAATTATAAGGAGATCATCCCAAGGAGAGTCTTATTTATGGAAGAAAAAAAAAGAGAGGCCTAATTTTTGATGAATACGATGCTTTATATAATGCACTTTTTAGTATTCCTATATGGAAATACATGCATTTTCTGTATTCTATGCCTATATGTCATTAACCCAATTATGTATTATGTTATTAGAAGATTTAATTTATTGTATTATTATATTACATTCACCTAATATTCTATTGTGTTCTTATTTATTTATGCCTTTATGGTATGTGTGTTGGCGGTTGGGGGGGGGTCGCATTCTATGGTTATCATATTTACGCACACAAATTTGGCTCACATTATTAATGAATAACTAAATTCTATGGTTTTATGGCCGTATTGAAATATGATAATATTTAATATTTAATTTGTGTAATTATTAGAACCAATTTACAATCATTCAATAAACGTTGTAATAAAATCTATATGGGATAAAATATTAAAACATTTGAGAGAGAGTCATATATTAGTGTGAAGTGCCTCAATGATTGGGCTACACCATTTATCACTAATGTAGTGAAGACATCCTCGATACACTAATTTAATATCATATAGAACCTATTATTAATGTTTTAAATTCATTAAATTTATAGGGATACCACATTTATGTAAGTATTCTGATCTGCTTTTAAAATCCATCCATTCTCTTTAATGAGGGTGAGAAGAACCTCATTCATATCTACTCTAGGTCCAAGATTATAATTCTCATGTACTTTGAGTACTTAGAATATCTTGGTGGTTATATATCTTCTATTTATATTACTGAAATTTATTCACTCCATCTCCACCACACTCAACATAGTAATTTATTCTCTTCTCATCATTTACCAACATCAACATGTTAAAAATGATACAACATCTTTGTTGAGATGGGATGATCTAACTTATACTTCTTAAATAGATTCGATAAATAATACATATTCAACCTTGAATATATAAATTACTCCTTACCTTCACATGAACTTATCTTTCACATTTCTTCTCTTCTCATCATATATCTGCTCAACATGTATACACACTTCTACTATCAAAGAATCTCAATGAGATCTATTTAGAAAAGCATCCCCATAACAAGTAAAGAGCACAAAAATCACTATTATTACAATTTTAGGATGATTTTTTAAAAAAATAAGTCTTCCCTTACCTATAACATGTAAAAATATCAAATCAAATAACTTCACATATGATTACAAAGTGACATATGCTTTTGAAACTATAATAGTTTGATATCTTGACCTTTAGTGTTTTGTGGCTTAAAAATCAAAATTACATCAATTTTGTGGTGGAAAATAAATTCAAAGACAATTTTATTGGCATTTTATCATTCCTTTTTGACAGAGTTAGAACCCATTCTAACCTCAACAACACCCTTCCCAACATAATAAAATTGTAATTTTTTGGTCTAACTTGAGAAGCACATAAAAAATAAATTGTAAGTGATTTTCACCTATCAATATAACCTTAATTTTCATCTTAAATATATATATATATGTTCACCCTAAATAACAATATGGGCGTTGGATATGAATCCATGGCATACACTACAATAACCGATCATGAAATCTATGTTTTTTGCAATGAAGAGACAAGTTCTTGTCCTCTTACTAAAATATCCACCTTTGGGGCCTCAAGGTTAAATAAAATCACCTAAAACAACTATACATGGTATAATTACATGTAATCCCTTGACTATGATGTCCAAATACACTTGGATGCAAGTTTTCTCTATTGTTTAAGAGCATGGAAACACTAACAACAAATATTGTCAAAGTTGAAGCTATAGTTGGATAACTCCCCCTCAGGTGATTTGTGGCTATAAATTAGAATTATAATCACATATAGGTGATATATAATGTATAATACCATGTTATTTTCCTCCATTAATTCCTAGTTGAGAGACGCACTACCCAATCTACCCTCTAGAATGCCCTTCCAAATACAAGGAAATTATAGTTTTTTTTATCTATCTTTAGATGTACATAAAATAAAAACTATACATTTTTGCCATGAACCAAAATAACATTAATTAATGTATCAAATATGTATAATTTAATTTTGGATCATTTTTATGGAACCATCAATAAGAATCTATGGCACATGCTATAATAATAGGGCTTGAAACGCAAATTTTTTATATTGAAGAGATAAGTTGTTGTCCTCCAACTTACATTTCAACCTTTGGGACCTCTAGGTGAAATTTCATCATTGAAAAAAAATACGTATATTAAAATGACACATTATCCCATGAAAACACATTTAAATCCTCGTGTATGTGTGTTTTCTCTATTGTTCAAGGGTGTGGAAGCATTGACAATGAATGTTGTCAAAGTTGAAGCTACAATTGGAGAACTCCACCTTCGATGATTCATGGATTGAAATTGGAATTTATATCACATAGATAGTGGAAAATTATGTCTATTAAATGGTTATTTCCCTCCCATCATTCTAAATAGAGAGACACACTACCCATTTTAACCCCAAGAACACCCTTCTCAATATAAGAAAATCATATTTTTTGGTCTAACTTCAAATCTGCATAAAATAAAAATTATAAGTCATTGAAATAAACCAAAAACACTCGCATATTAATTTGTATTATATATAATTTCAAATAAAATAACATTAATTTAACCTAGGATATGAATCTATAGCAATAACTATAGTAGTGATTCCCGAAATACAACATTTTTTAGTGAAGAGATAAGTTCTTGTCCTCTAATTGACATTTCCATCTCCAAGACCTCTAGGTGAAACTTCCAATTTTTGAAAACATTTAAATGTTAAAATTACATGTAATACCATGATAAATGTTAGGATGTGGAGCTAAAAGCTTCAACTGGTGCAAACAAGGAGGAGGTTGTTGAGTTTCAGGGAAACCGGCATCGGTAGAGTGTAGTGCACATGGCAACCAACAACATCAAGGCAGACAGGAAGGCAACCAACATCGACAGGAGGTCAGCCAACGTCAGTCACCTCCAGGTAGATAGGGACTGATGTTGGTCACCTGTGGCAGTTCCAAAACTGCTTGTTCCACGGACAGTTAGTTCGTTGAACCGAGTGTTTGCATGCAAAGGCTATTTTTGGTCTTGAGTTACGTGTCTAATTATTGTAATTAGGATAGTCTAATTATTGTATGCATGAGATCTATATAATAGACTCATAGTCTATAGTGTAAATTTGGGCTAGAGAGTAAGAGAGCAATAAGCACCTTCTGAGAGAGGAGAGTAATGGTGTGTTCCTCCTAGTGCCACAGTACCAAGTTGGGTACTGGTTTGGAGAATTAGCAGGGTTCTTCGTGTGTGTATGATCTTGGTCAGAAAGTGTGCATGACTTTCTATAGGAGATCTACAATGGTGAGTAAGGTCTAGTGATTTGCAGGTAGCAGCAGAGAGCAGGGGATCTACTTGGAGTACGGTTGTGTGCTTGGTGTACTGGCAGCATGTTACTGACTAGTTGGAGAGGTGAACATCAATTCTGTATTGGAGTTGATTGTTGTGACTGAGAGAGAGAGAGAGAAGAAGGTCTTGAGGTGTGGCAAGCCTTTGAGGTGGAAGAAGAAGTGGCATCTTCTTTATTGTATATTCTTCTAAGTGATTATTAATACAATTGTGTATTGTCTCTCATATTCCTCTGTTGTTTCATATTTCTAGTTACTTATTGATTCTGGTTAAATTTTGTGTTCAGTTGCTAATATAAGAAGTAATCATATGTGCTCTTTTGGTGGAGCAAGATCTTGACAGTTGGTATCAGAGCAAGTGTTTGTTTGTTCTAGGATTACCTGACAGTTGGTATCAGAGCAAGTGTTTGTTTGTTCTAAGATTACCTGACAGTTGGTATCAGAGCTTTTGGTTGGGTTGACTAATAGGTGGTTTCAAATCTAGTAGTGTTTGTTGATTACAGGTCACTCATAGGGGTTTCAGAAAGTAAGCTACGAATGGAGAAATTGAATAACACAAATGGTATGATTGATTGAAAGAAGGAGCAGGTAAAAAGAGATCGTTGGTTGGTAGCAGATCAACAGGTAGGAGCAGATGTTGTAGGGGATGTTGCACAGGATGTTCTGGATAAAGTAGAATCTTTGATTACAGATTCTTTTGCCTCTTTCCATGCAGCCTGAAATAGAGCATCTTTTCACAGGTATGTCTTTGGAGACTTTGGAGAGATTTATTTAGGGGTTGGAGAGCCTTGTCAGATGATTGACGAAGGGGAAGTGAAGCTGAAATTGCAGACAGGTGACACACAGTGGTTGAAGGAAGTCATGCAGGTACCACTCTTGGAGATGAGTCTAATTTCTTCAAGAAATTTGGGTGATGAGAGATGCACTGTAACTCTCACAGTGGATACACTTGAATTAGATGGTGGTAAGAAAGTAGGTATCCTTTATCTATCTACTTATATTACTGATTCACCTTATGTTGCAGAGATGTCGCTTCGTAGGCTTGGTCACATATGTAGGAGGTGAATGCAGGTTTTCAAGCGAAAGACAGATGTTTTTGACAAGCTAAAGAATTGGAAAGCCTTGGTGTTCATGGAGGAGATGATGGACAGAGATCAGGTGAGAAAACTAAATTATTCTGAGCAGAGCAGGTTTGATTTGAACAGGATTTTGATCCATGGAGAGCTCGCGGGTAAAAAGTTATCACTCACAGATGAACACAGGTACCGACATCAGTCAGACAGTAACCGAGGTCAGTAGCATGAAGACCGACGTCGGTCATGAAGGAACCGACATCGGCAAAAGGGACACCGGCGTCGGCCAGGGAAATGATGTCGATAGTCATGGTCAGTGTAGGGAACCAACATAGGTCAGGAGCAGACTGGGAGATGGCTGAGATCGGTCACTAGAACAGATAGTGGGTAGACAATGAGTCTCATATGCCCATATGGAGGTCAGAAAGGGTAAGTGAACCTCATATTCATTGTTCACCTTCTTTATATTGCTTACTGATGGTCAAGAACTAGGAAGATGGAAGAAGCAATATAGGTAGAATCTAGATACAGTGGGAGCTTGGCATGGATGAGGAGTGTGAGTCCTTGGAGAAGAACCAAACAGGTATTTTTTGGTAGAGTTTTCAACTGGAAGAAAGCACTAGATGAGGGACGGATACCCATGTTAAAGAAGAGAGTGGATGGACACATGAGACATAAGGCTATGGTATATGGTCTTGAGGAAGTTGCAAGACAATGGTACAGGTTTTGACAGGTGGATGACTAAGCATGGCTTCAGTCAATGTCAGTGTAACTATTGTGGTTTTGTCTTACCAGGTGGATGATGAGTCGCGACATTATCTAGTTACTGTATGTGAATGGTATACTAGTTATAGGTTCAGAGATATAGGGTTTTGCTGAGCTAAGGGTAAGGTTAGTTTAGAGGTATGTCAAGAAGAATTTAGAGCAGTGAAATTCTTTGGCATAAGAGACATGGAGATTTTATCTCCAGTGGGAGCTGATGTGAAGACGGTGTTGGTGGGGTTCATGATGCAGGATGCAGAATCAGAAAGCACACCAAGGGCTGGACAGTTCAAGCTTAGCTTGAAATAGGGTTTGAAATCACATGAGGTCTAGTGTAGACCTGAGTTTTCCCAAGCAGTGGGGGTTGTCAGAAAGTATGGAGCCAATTTGAGGAAGAGGTACTGAAGGGCAGTTCAGTGGATTCTTATAGGGATCAGTAGCAGGTTGACATGCTATGCAGGGTCAAGTTATTTTCTATATAGGTTTGTAGATACGGATGCGGCAGGTTACTTGGATGACAAAGGCACAAAGGTTAGAGCATCATAGGGTGTGGTGGTTAGTCTTCAAGATTGATCTTGAAGAAGGATACAAGCTAGGGTACAAATTAGATAGTGTATAGATACAATTACAATTGCAGCTATTTATCTCCAAGTGGGAGATTGTTAGGATGTGGAGCTAAAAGCTTCAATTGGTGCAAACAGGGAGGAGGTAATCAGCAGAGTGCAGTGCACATGGTAACCGACAATGGCAGGGTGGACAGGAAGGCAACCGACATCGGTAGGAGGTCAGTCGACGTCGATCACCTCCAAGTAGATAGGGACCGATGTCGTTCACCTGTGGCAGTTCTAAAACTACTTGTTCTACAGATAATTAGTTCGTTGAACCGAGTGTTTGCATGCAAAGGCTATTTTTGGTCTTGAGTTGCGTGTCTAATTATTGTAATTAGGATAGTCTAATTATTGTATGCATGAGATCTATATAATAGACTCATAGGCTGTAGTGTAAATTTGGTCTAGAGAGTAAGAGAGCAATAAGCTCCTTCTGAGAGAGGAGAGCAATGGTTTGTTCCTCCTAGTGCCACAGTACCAAGGTGGGTACTGGTTTGGAGAATCAGCAGGGTTCTTCGTGTGTGTATGATCTTGGTCAGCAAGTGTGCATGACTTTCTATAGGATATCTACAATGGTGAGTAAGGTCTAGTGATTTGCAGGTAGCAGCAGAGAGCAGGGGATCTACTTGGAGTACGGTTGTGTGCTTGGTGTACTGGCAGCGTGTTACAGACTAGTTGGAGAGGTGAACATCAATTCTGTATTGGAGTTGATTGTTGTGACTGAGAGAGAGAGGGAAGAATGTCTTGAGGTGTGGCAAGCCTTTGAGGTGGAAGAAGAAGTGGCATCTTCTTTATTATATATTCTTCTAATTAATTATTAAAACAATTGTATATTGTCTCTCATATTCCTGTGTTGTTTCATATTTCTAGTTACTTATTGATTCTGGTTAAATTCCGTGTTCAGTTGCTAATATAAGAAGTAATCATATGTGCTCTTTTGGTGGAGAAAGATCCTGACAGTTGGTATCAGAGCAAGTGTTTTTTTGTTCTAGGATTACCTGACAATAAATACATCCAAATCCACATGGATACATATTTTATCTACTATTCAAGATCATAGAAAAATGGATAACAAAATTTTATCAAAGTTAAAGTTGTAGTTGGAGAGCTCTACCTTTGGTGGTTTATGGATCAAAATGGGTAGTAACAATATGTTATAGGTGGTGTATAACATCCAATACAAGGTTATGTTTCCCCCATAATTCTTGATTGAGATACCCACTACCCATTCTAACCTCAATAATGACCTTCCCAAGATAAGAAAATTATAATATTTTATAAAATACTCAAATGCATTTAAAATTTAAATTGTAAGTCACTGACATAAACTAACAGAACCCTTACATGCATTTAAATTATAAAGAGTTTCCCCAAATATCACATCAATGGAGCCTTTGATATGAATCTGTGGCACACACTTCATTAACTGGTCCTGGAATGTAACACTTTAACTATGAAGAGACAAGTTCTTATCCTCTAATTGACATTTATACCTATGGTACCTATAGGTCAGATTACATCACTTTTAAAAAATATGGATAGTCAAGTTACATGTGATCCCATGACCATCACATATAAATCCACTTGAATTTATGATTTATCTATTATTAAGGATTTTGGAAACAATAACAATATATGTTGTCAAAGTTAAAGTTATAGTTGGAAAACTCCACCTTTGATGCTTAGTGCCAGAAAAATAGAACTAAAAATGTGTTTGAGGTCATATATAACATGTAATACTAGATTAATTTCATCCCAACACACCTTATTGATAGATACACCACGTATTTTGGCTTGAAGATACCCTTCTCAATACAATAAAATTGTACTTTTTGTCATAACTTCAGGCACACATAAATTTAAAAATCATAATTAGTTGGAAAAAAATCTCAAATTAATGATAAAAACATATAATTTCACCTTGGATCATGTGTATGGGACCTTGGATATGAATTTATGGTACACATTATGCTAATGATTCTTAACATGGAAGCATTTTGCAGTGAAGAGATAAGTTCTTGTCCTCCACCTAAAATATCCACCTCTAGAACCTTCAGGTGAAATTTCATCACTTTGAACATGTATATATAGATAAATTACACATTTTACCATGATAAAGACATCCAAATCTACCTAGATACATGTCTTCTCTATTGTTTGCGAGTGTGGAAACACTAATAATAAATGTTTTCAAACTTGAAGTTACATGTTGGATGACTCTACCTCTAGTTCTTAGTGGATAGAAATTGGGATTTACAACATGTATAGAGTGCTAGATAAAATCCAAGACTAGGTTAGTTAGCTCCCATCATGCTCTATCGTGAGACCAACTACCCATTCTAGCCAAAAAATACCCTTCACAATACTAGAAATTATAGTTTTTTGGCCTAACTTAAAACACTCATCAAACATAAATCATAATTCATTGGCATGAATTGAAATAACCCTCATGTTCATGTTTAATCCATATAAATTCAATATACATCTTGTTTATGAAACTTTGTATATTAATTCATGGTACACACTATAGTAACAGGTCCTAAAATTCATCTTTTTAATAGTGAAAAGATAATATCTTCTCCTCCACCTTTCATTTCCACCTTTAAAACATCTAAGTGCAAGTCCATCACTTATAACACATATGGATAGGCAAAAAACACATTATTCCATGACCAAAACATCTAAACCCACCTAGATGCATGTTATCTCTATTATTTAGGAGTGTGGAAACATTGGCAACCAATATTGTCAAAGTTGAAGTTGTGGTTAGATAATTCTACCTACAATGCTTCATGGATCAAAATTAGTGATACCCATAGGTTTGGGGTGGAAAATCACATTCTTAACTAGGTTCTTGGCCTCCTATCACACTCTTTCAATAGACCCACTATCCATTCAATCCTCAATTATATCATGTTATAACAATTTTGTATTTATATTAATGTTCTCTTAACTTAAATAATATGATATTATTTACTAACAATTCCAACCAAGAGAAGGTGGAAGCCTATTTGGCACCACTAACCTGCAAAAATTTTTAGTAAGTAATTAAAAATGAAATGTATATGTAATACCTAAAAAATAAATAAAATTATGTAAAATTAAATACATCTAAATTTAGTAACTCAAAATACCTAGGAATTTCAATCCAATGAACCACTATCTACTCTGACCTTGTGTCACATCCCAATTACACCGTATGATTTATAACTTTAATCAATGTATTAGTAGGGTTATTAACTTATTATTTTTTTTGTTTGATAATTTTGACATATAATTTAATGGGACAATGATATTATTGATTAGTGTACATAATGTGATAGTTGTTTTTTATTCTTCTATACATTGTGGATATGTAATTGTTAGTTTTTCATCATTGATTGATATATATGATGACTCAGGGTAACTAAATAATTATTGTGATTTTGATGCTAGATTAATCCTACCCTCTGGTCATGATGAGTAATATCATCATCAAATAGGATGGGGTAGATAGGATGATTGAGCGATGACAAAGAAATTGTTAATGATTGTATGCACACAATAGATTTAAAATGTTATATGTGTATCATGTTTTAGATGTTAGTATGTGGTTAAGGAAATATTTATGTGACTATATTTGTAAAAATATTTAGTTCTTCGTTACATAGTATTCCTTTACTTATAATTGTATTTATTTTTGAGTTTAAATTAGGAAAAATGATATGTAATTACTAAATAGGTATGAATTATTATAGATACAGTTATCTAGCAATAATGAGAAATTAATGATTTAATATATATTATTTAAATAAATAATTATCCTTGAAATGATTGTTTTCATGAAAATTTATTTATCTTATAATTATAACCTTAAGTTAATACAATCAAAAGTTAGTCTTGAAAATACATGCAAAAAATTACATTTAAAAATTAGAAAATAGATTTCATTAGTTAATTAGTCAACTTAGCCTTGTGTTAAACATAACATGATAGAAAGAGGCGTGATTTTTAAAATAAGAAACCTAAAATGTTTTAAATACTAAAATATTAAATTTGAGTAAAGATAGACTATGGATTGGGAGGAAAATGAATAATTTAGCATACAAAGAAATTTAAAATGAATGAGAGGGCCACAACAGATAGGGAAAGAGAATTGGTTTTAATAGAATGGGGTTTATATAAATTTTAATAACATATAAAAATTAAAGAGGAGAAGGATTGAATAAATATAGAGGTGAAATCAAGAAAATCTAGTGATATTCCTTTTTCAATCAAATCTACCAAGTTCATTTCATTTTATTTTTTAGTGTGTAAAAGATCCTTTTGGATTTTAAAACTAACTTTAATACCACATATTTTATATGAAGGTAAATTCTTTTTATTTATTAATCCTTGCTTTTATACATTGCACTTGAGTTTCACTATTTAATACAAATTTTAATATACCAAGTCTACGTTTATTACCATGGACTGTGTCTCACTTTAGAATGTTGGCATCACATTTGAAGCTTGTGTATTATTCCATAACCCTATATTTAATTATGTATCACTTGAGTTTGAATACATAAACCTAAATTTCAAATAAATGGACTAATTATTATGTTATAGGCTGTGCTTATTTTTAGATGGGCAACATTATAAATTTAGAGCAAAATTTTATATTGTTTTTCAGGATCTGCATATCGGTTGTGTAGGCATGATAATTAATTTTAATGGCCTGCATATAGTCTACATCCCTATAGTTTTTTATGGTGTTCCACTCCATTGGATGGTGATTAATAATATATTTGCACTTATTTTCATAATTATAAATCCCATATACATGGTTGTGTCCTCCTTTATAGCTTTTTATTTTCTATCTTTTATATATTTATGGCAATATTTAATTATTATGAAGTGTCAGGTAAAAAGATGGAAATGCTAGGTCATTAGTAAAATCCTGAGTCATATAAAGGAGAAAATTATGAATATAAATGAAAATTTAATCTTGAGTTAAATAAATAATTCTCCCAGTAAATCCAATCTCTGAGTTAATGGTATTATAACATTGAGTCTTCAATTTGAAATGCCATGAACGAAAGTTAAATTCCAAGAGTAAAAATTGAAAACTCTATCATTTGGTTTAATGTTGAGTATTAAATTTGAAAATTCCATGCATCAAATTGAAATGCCTAGTCTTATTGATCAAAGATTGAGCCATATATAATGAATTATTGAGTATTATTATAAATAGAGAAGCACTTTGAATTGAATGCATTCTTATTGTAAGCAATGCTTTATAGAATATAGGTAGTGATGCGTATTTCATTTTGTGGCCGACTTTAATTTTGAGAAAAGGGAAAAACTAAATTTTGTCATATAGATTGGCATCCCCTTTTAATATAAAAGTTATATATAAACATGTATAGGCAACATTATATATAGATAAGTTATAATATTGTCCTTATCATATTGATCAATGCTCGTCTAAACTCAATATTTAAGTGCTATGTTTTAAATAAATATGAAGTGAGTTTTAAATTTAAAGCCAAGACACCATGTTGGAAACGATGAATAATGGAATATATATAGTTGTGTTTGTATTTTTTAAATCATGTTGAACCTGAGTGCATATTTAAAATGAGCTTCATTATCATGGGATCCTTATAAGGATCACCTTGATTAGAAATCAATTCTAGAAAGAACAACATGCTCGATATGGAAGGAAATATAATTCATAACACTAAGTTAGAACATAATTTATAACATTGAGTTAAGAAATATAATTTTTTAAATATAATTTATAATGCTAAGTTAAGAAATATAATTTATATATATAGTTTAAAACATTGAGTTAAGAATGAAATGGTATATGTGTGAAGGAAACTATGTTTAATCTTTAATGCAAGACCAAATGTTTGGTAAAACTTGATTTTGCCTCTGATTTTCATATTATGGTTAACCTGAGTTGAAGCTCAAAGGAATGAGAATATTTATCACAAGAGATAGTGTATTTCATTGAATTAATATTTGTAGTCTTAGTTTATTTGTTAAAATAATGAGATATATTCATATGGGCTTATTGTATATGCATACATAAATTTTTTATCCTAAAAAGTATGTAGGGCAATAATTATATTTGAATAATAGTATATCATTGTGTACATAATTATATTATCTAAATATATACTATGTCTTTGTATAGAATGCTCGTAGAATCCAAATAGTATTTTTGTAATTACAGTTGTATTATGCAGTATGTCAGTAAGGTCAAATTTTGAAGCGTCATGTAAAGATGAAAACTTATGTGATGTACATTTTTGAGAGTATTCATGTTTAAGTTATTATATATTTATTAAATAAAATAGGTCATCATGATGTGTGCCTAGGTATTATGTTTCCTTCTGATTATAACTGTATAGTATAAATGAAGGTATACCTAGGTGGTATAATCCTATACTTACTTGTTTAATAATTATATTGTATGTTTTATTGTTCTTCTTTGAGTAGGATGATGATGCATAATGATCTATGATAGTATGGGATATTATATAATAGTTTAGATTAAATGTATATGTTCAATTAGTAGGATATCATGTATGTGTGCATAAAACCTTGAGAGTGTAGATAAATGTTAGGTTAGACTTTTATGATTTGATTTAGTATATATTCTTGCTTGATTAAAAGAGTATGATCCTATGTATTTATGATTACTTGGTATGACTAATTGAGGTAAAACTATTAGATGTGTCTTAGAACATTGGACTATGATATTATGGGATATCATAAGGTGTAGTCATGGATCTTATTATAATATTTTGGAATTTGAATTTTAATGTGAACCATACCTACATGGTAATAATTGTGGGTATTATTTATTGTATGATTTAAATAATAATGTATGATTCATTCATGAGTTTATGAAACAAAATTATACTTTACTTACTTCTATGTTTAGCATGTAATTTGATATGATTTCTAGGAGGATGTAATTAGTATGAATCTTGTGATTAAATAATGCATAGTGAGACATTTTATTTTAGTATGTATGATTTACATAATAGTGAAATCTATTGAAATAGAATGGATTTAATATGACACACTCAATTTTTATTTGTATACATCATACACACATGGGTACTATCTTTTTATGTAGATTCCCACACCATTCTATCTACCCATCTGTGAAGGTAGAGATATTCCCTAATATGGGATTGTGCAGGTGATCATTGGTCTATGGATAGTGGGGGGAAATTATTGGATGATGCTCTCCTTCCCCACTGTAGTACTACATACCTATAAACTACACATGGGATTTAGAGATACATAAGTTAGTTTGACTTGAGCTTTAGAGGGTTTGGTGTCTATTTACTATATTAAGGTTAAATGCATAATGGAAATGTAGTTATATTTCACTGTTATATACTCAAATAATAGTTGTTGTACTAGTGGACCAGTCATGGTTGAGTCTTGATGTATCTAGTTTCCTTTCTATTATCATATATTATACTGGACTCAACTTTGGAATTTTGGAACTACTATTGTTATAAGTTGTTTTTTATATGATTGCCTAAACTTATTTAGTATAATTGTGGTTGAGTGAATGAATGCTTAGTAATTAGTTTTAAAAAAATTTATTGAATTATTCTAATTACAACTTGAGGGGTTGTAACATCTTCATAGTATCAAAAATAACATAATGATATGACTCAAAAAATTTCCATACATTCTTGGTTAATGTCATCCCATGATATTTAGATAGTTAAATATTGTTGCAACAACCAAATTTGAATAGTTTCATATCTTCATATGTCTTTCAAAGTTTTCAAATAACCATACATCTAAACTTTTGATAGGATATTACTGAATTCATGTTCAAATGATTGCCACAGACCTAGTGGGATAACCAATGTTTATCCATCTATGATTTGAAAAGTTGTTTTTCTCTCTAGACACTAATATAAGTAATAATTTATTCTATCTTTACTATAATATTCAATAATATCTGTAAAAAATGCTTTGTATCACAAAAAGTAAAATTTTATGATATTTTCAAGTTAGATAATGAGAATAAATAGTAAAAAATGATTAATCTTCTACATAGTTACAATAGATTAGATGCATGGTTAAATTCATGTGATGATGTCATTTATGTAAGTTATAATATTGGTGGAACTTGATCTTTTTCAATTGGAATTAGAGATCTATAACACCATTCATCCCCAATTTTTGTGAATCACACTCATTCCAAATAGAGTCCATTCATGTTAAACAATAACATGCCAAGGGTCTCATATGAAGAGTCCAACAACCTAAATTTTAGATACGAAATAAGTGTACATCACTTTATATTATTATGGTCATACAATCCTCATACTTTTTCAGATGTTATTATTTAATCAACAATAAATATTTATGAATAATAAAATTTTATTTATCACCATGGGATTTTTTCTCCATACACCATTAAAAAATAATTCTTTCACAAATCAGAGGAACACCATCATCAAATTTCAACTACTCTCTTGATATTAATATTTTTACACATTATTCATCACTATCATGTTCCCGTTTTCCATGGCTTGCTTCAAAGAGACTCCAAATATGTTTTATACTAGTGGTAATGTGCATCTTTCTCAAACACTACAACATTCATGCATTCTTGAATTACAATGTGCAATTGTATTAACAAATGTAAATATGATTAAAAATAATTTTCGTCTACATAATTGATTTGTGGAATATCTTAAAACAAACATGCACACACTCTATAAAATATGATCGGTCATCACTGAAATTAAAATTTTACTATTTATATGATCAGTCATCACTAACATAAAAATTTTACTATCTATTTATCTATCTTGATATATACTATAAGTTACATGCATGAATGTTATATTTACAATTATGGAATCTTATATTTATCTTTAATATTGCAATTGATATTTGATTTATTATTTTAATGTATAATTATCAAAAAAAGTAATTAATGAACCAGTAAAACTACATGGGAATGTATCCCCACTTAGCTTGAAATGTTCATCCAACTATTTATCCCTGTGTATGTGCCTTGCATACTCAAAATTATTCTCTTCCCTAAATATTGGTATAAATTCTTAAAGACATATTTTTTTAATAAAAATCTTACACCTTTTATATTCTTTGCTACATTTTACTTGAAAAATTAGATATTTGTATTTCATAAAACCAACTAATTCCTATTCAGTTGCATTTTTACTCTCCTCATAGATATATTTTTTAAATTTTTGCAATGCACTACAAATGCTACAATTTCCATACAAACATGATTTGTTATAAAATAACTATCCATCTAGTCTTTCAGAAAAAAATGGTTCCAATAAATTCCTTAGCTAATTTTGGTATAACTTGTATACCACACTCCTATAAAATGTTGTGAGTATGCAAATTACATTGTTTATGGCCAAAAGTATCATAGTGCATTGAAAATTTAAGATGTTTCCTATAACAACAAGTGGTATGTGTGTGTGATTTATTTTTTTTTAAAAAGGTTTTGGCCATATCAAAATATTTTTTACTAATACAAATGTGTCTCTATTTGTCAAAAAATATAGAGTACAATTGTGGTTGGGTCATTTATAAGAAACATTTTGAAACATTTTAGATGCATTCACTACATATCTGGAAATTGGTGAACCTTTTGTATTCTCTTTCCAAAATTATTGAATTAAATATTTGATACCATTGACTATAATTGTTTCCTTCCATTTTAATTCTACTATAGAATGCCTAGAGTTCATAAGGATTTGAATCATTAAGTCTTTGGTGTATTCCAATTTCTTTCATTAATGTTTTTCTATTTATGTTAATTGTTCATCTATTTTTTTTAAATCAATATTTTCTCCCTATTTGACCACTTATTTCAAAAGTTCTAATTATACATCAAAAAACATTAAAATATTTGTTGTGTAATGTCAATCCTATTATATGATACACATGATGTATATTTTCAACAATTTCATTATTTTTCTCATACATGTTAGATGTTATTTCTTAGTCCTAGGGTGTACATTATAAGTCTCATTTTAATTAATTAATTAATTAAATAAATAAATAAAAATTTGACATTTTTGAATATCAAAGTATAAATTTTGAATTAAACTATCCCAACATTTTGTAGCTAGTCCTTCTCAATGTCAATCATGTATTTTTTTAATACATTAGTTTCAAAATAATTTCATTAACTTCAGTTCAATACTTGCCTTTTATGTGCACAATGCTTGGAGGTCTTATTAATGTTAGAATTTATTAAGAGGATTTTTGAAAATCACTATGTTCACTCCTAGTATATTCATTATTACTTTTATTGTTTAGTGTTTCCATGGAATTTTATTCATTGTTACATTTATCGTCATGCATTTCCATAAAATTTTATTAATTATTATGGAGTAAATCATCATTCATAGATTCATCATCAACAAAATAAAAAACATTATGATTTGAATGTGTACTTACAATATAATTTGAAATTCTAGGTAAACATTCATCATTATTATTGTCAATTTTATCATCATCTATGACATTTGGTTCATTAGGGATAGTGTTTTTACCTTATCTCAAGTGAAATTATTGCATTCATAGCTTTTTTTATCTCTCAACTCTTTTATTTGCTTTGGTGTTTTATGCTTTAAATCCTTTCTTCTCTACGAATGAGATCCATCTCGCATGTCTATACAATTGATTGCTTTTGAAGGTGGGGTCCAAAAATTAGCTTGATATATTTTGTCATTGATTTATAGGCTACAAAATGATGCATAGAATTTTTGTGGAGATATAATTCTCAATCAGAGCTAAAAATAGTCGTTAAAATAAGAGTTTATATCTATTGTGAATAGTACACTGTATAATGCATGTGTTAAAGTGAGTACATGTTATAACATATGCATGCCATACTTACATAGTTATATATCATATAACTATGTCACTAAAATATTATTTGATACAATTCCCTATTTATTGTTTTATAAATAACATCCTATATAGTTAAAACTATGTTGTCCCCAATTAAGATCTTATACTCATAATTATGTTTAAGGGGTTTACATTACCCTCAATTACCACTTTGATTCTAATAAAACTAGGTCTAATTAAGCCCTGATCACATTATATAGTCATAATAAGGTTTCAAATCCTCAAATTGGCCCAATTTTATTTCATCATTCAATTTCTTAACTACTTAATTTAGTGTGTTATGCAAGTGGGGTCAATTAACCCCCAAATTACATCTTATACAGTTAAAAATAGGTTCATGGGGTTTATTTTAATCCATGAATAACTAATTATAAACATGGGTTAATTAGGTCAATATGTTAGGAAACATGATATTATTTATCCCCAAATCACATCCTAGGTCTTCAAATATAGGTTCTAGTGATTTAGATTGGCCACAATTATCTTCATTTTCACATTTATAATAGAATTAGGGTTGGCTAAGCCATATGTTACATCTTATATAATCAATTGAGCCATAAATTAGGTTTAATAGGCTCATTTTGGACCAAATTAGGACCCTAATTTCACCAATTAGATAATTGTATCAATTCATTAAAAAAACATACCTAATTTAGCCCCAAATCATGCCCTGCTCTTGTAGTTACATTGAAGTGGCTCAAATCAATCCTAATTTATTTTATAATTGATTTGGTAGATTGTTTGGTTTATTTTTCTATGATATTTGGGTTAGTTTACCATTAACTTACATATTTTATATGAAAAATTAGGTTCATAGAGTTCAATTTTATCAATATTACATCATTAATTTTAGTAATCAAGTAATTGGCTCAATATGTCAATAAATATAAGCTAATTTAGAGCCAAATGTCATTGTAAACATATAATGAGTATCAATAGCTATAGATTAGACCCAATTACCATCATACCAATATGTTTGTGATAAAATTAAGGTTTTGGGTTTAGGTTTTAGGGTTGTAAAAATTGACTAATTGAAATAATATCTCAAGAAATATGAGATAATTTAGATCCAAATCACATCATAGACTCACAGGTGGGTTCAATGGTTTAAGATTAGCCCTGATTTCCTTGATATAAATATATTTATGATAAAACTAGGGTTTAGGGATTATGTTTGTAATAATCAAATAATTAACTCAATATTTAAGGAAATATGAGTTAATTTAGCTCTAAATGGAATATTATAATCATAGTTAGGTTTAATGGGTTCAAATATCCCCAATTACCTTCATGTTTACATTTTTATAAATATAGGGTTAATTAAGCCATATTTTTTGGAATATATTATTAATTAAGCCATAAATTAGGCTCACTTAGTTTGATTCACACTAATTCATAACTCTAATTTCACCAATTAACTAATTATATCAATTTATTATGGAATTAGAGTCAATTTATCCCCAAATCACATATTATTCTTTGAGTTAAGTTGAATGGGATAAAATTGGACTAAAAGGCTCACTTGGTTGATTGAATCAACTATTTGGTTCATTATATGATGACCTTAAGGTCAATTGCATTCCAAATGACATCATATATAATTGAAAATAAGTTCATGTGGTTCAATTTCCAATATTTCATGTCACTAATTACACCATTTGAAAAATTACCTCAATTGATGATTAAATCAAAGACAATATAGCCTCAACTCACATTGTATTATCACATTGGTTTAAAATGGCTCATATTGACCCTAATTTCCTTCATAATTGAAGAAATCTACTATTTCATTCATTACATGATTGCATTGGAGTATATTGAACCTAAAACCACTTCAGATATGTGTCAAATTTGTATCTGTCATTGACCTTAATTATAATTTGGTTCATTCTGTGATAAAATTAGATCTAATTAATCCCAAAATAACATTTTATAGTCACCATCAGGTGTAAGGGGCTCAAATTAGATGAAATTACCTTTGGATTTAATCCATGGACTATTTGGCATTATTTTTCATGAGATTGGGATTGATAGATGCAAATTAAATCATTTATATTCAAAATTAGGTTCACAAGACTTAATTTTGTTCAAATTACATCATTTATTACACAAATTCACTTAATATTCTATGAAACCTATGTTAATTTAGACTCAAATCACATCCTATACATGCAATTACATTCAAGGGGATTAAATGGGCCATAATTCCCACCACCATTAAAAACACTCACTTGTTCATCCATTTTATAGTTAAAATGTGCTTGGTTGAACCCTAAATCAAATTTTATATAGTTTAAACTATTATTATGGGTGAAAAACTCAACAAAATTACATGACTATATCCATTATGTATTTTTGTGGTAGTGTATATAATGACACATTTCACTTTAAAATAAAATATTAAAATTTTAAATGTGAATATATACATAGTTAAATATAAACATGTATACAAAAATAAAATAATTTTCTTGTATTATGTGAATATAACATGCATGAACTATATTTGGTATGCACTATGTTATTTTTAAATTTAAAAACCAAGCCTTTTAACTTAGAAATGGCTTGGACCTATCGACAGATATCTAAATCCAGGATATTTTATTGAAAATAATATAATTCAACTTTGATATCTGAATATCCTATGAATTTATATAATAAAATTCATAAAATTATTACCATAATGATTATCATTCTCTCCTCTATCAATATATATATATATATATATTAAATTTTTAGACTTTGCGTAGGTTTCCATCTATGTTGATTTAAAACTATGGATTTTTTAGACCACTACATGCCAAAAATATACATGCCTATATAAGTTTATGTATTTTTTTTTGTTAACATAAATTTAAAAATATATATATGGTCAAAAAATAATCTTAATTTTACATGCATTAAGTAAAATAAATTAATTTTTATATTTTTATAATGTAATTAGGTGGGCACATGATCGAATATCCATATTATGTTAATTTTAATTGTCTATTTACTTTTAAAATTAATAAAAACAATAATTATTTAAAAAATATTAAAATAAAAGGTCACAAACTTGATGATTTTATCTAAATATTCACCAAAAGGTTTCAACGAATATTAAATAATTTTAAAAAAATGAACATCCAAATAGCTAGATATGTACTCTATTTTCCCTAAAAAAAGGAGTTCCTTTTGAAATTTTAGATGTCTGACTTAGTTAAATTTAACCATTTAAAAAAAACTGAAAACTAGACTCAAAATGAAATAATTAATGATCTTATATGATTTCCAAATTTTTAGTGTAGTAATCCAAAATTATCTATGGAAGTTCATATTTCTTAATTTTCATGAAAAAAAGGCCATGGGTAGGCCCCTTTTTGTCCACCTTATTTCTAAACTTACCCTTTACAATCATTTATTTGTAAAATTTTTAGTTATTTTAACTCCACAACATTTATGTTTATAATTTTATTAATAGTTTATATTACTCATTAAAAAAATTATAGTCTTATTTTGAAACTATTTTTTTTAATCTTTCCTTATGCATAATAATATTTAAATAAATCAAGAAAATTTGTATTGTGTAAACCACTATCAAATAAAAGGATACAAAGAATATAATGTGAACTCAAAATGGAAAGAATAAATAGATATAGAGAACATATGACATTATTTTATAATAATTAGGTAAGATCAAGTCCAAAACCACATAAAGTTTCTAAATTTAGCTTGATCCATGATAAGTTGTTACAATTAGTTATAGATTGTTGTAATTAATAAAAATAATATTATGTTCATGTAATTAGGAAATATAGATTCAAAAATCACTTAAGGTTTTCATAAGTAAGGCATATTTAATCCCAAATCAAATCATGTTGTAATTGTGTTTATGATAATCGATGTGTTCGAATCATGTTCCGCTTACAAACAATAGATTGGTTGTTTCTATAAAGTACTCTATTTGGGCATAGAATGTGTGAACTATAATTATATTATCCCAAGTGTGTTTAGGGGAGTTGATATGCCACAATAATGTCACCCATAAAACTAATTGAGTGATTCATTGCATGGGTAGATTTATTATGTAAAAATAATTACCAAACTGAACTTAGAAAATCAGTAATTATTGTAAGGGGCTAAATTTGCACTACTTTACTATTACATGAAAAATATTATAGCCATATAATACATGAGGATCATCATATCTTTTCAAATGGTTTCAAATAAATTGAATTGATATACTAAATTTTTAATTCTACTTTATAATTCCATGTTTCAACATCATTTATCTACATAGAATATATCAAACATAACTAACATATAAGTAAAAAACATCAAGAAATTATCAAAATAACTAACATATATCAAACATAACTAAAATTACATATACTAAAATAATTTATAATTATGGTAGTTAATTTATGAGAACCATGGTAACCTAATTCAATGCTACCCCTAGTAACAACAACTAAAAAGTAGATGAAAAATGATGGATTGTAGATATTTGATACAACATGAAAGAAAAATAGAAATCATGAATATAAAGGGAAGGATAAATATCAAGTTGGGTTAATTTTAACCCTTTTTATGTCCTAAGTATCAAATTAGATAAACAAATACCTTGAGTAATCACTTTGTAAAAAAATACAAATCAGATCATAAGGTAATCATAGATCCCATTATGGAGCATATGAATTGTCTCTTTGACGCCATTACATATGTCATTTAGAAGTTTTTGGACCTAGGGTTAGATTATCCCTCTTTGTCACATGTAAATATAACCAAAATTGGATTGGAGTCTTTATTTAGGGTTTCCTTGGAGATCCTTGATAATATTGTTATTGATTTTGCTTTATGTATACTAGTAACAATCAAAAACATTGTTGTGGAAGTTTGATTTTATGGGTTGAGACACACATGACAAATATGTATAAACCTAAATAAAGTGAGTAATTTTGGATAATTTAGTAAAAAAAATGTCTTCCTAATTCTTAGGGTTTAATTTTTGTATGATTTTTGGCCTTGGGCATTGACTCTTTATACATTCTCAAGTTGTAAAACCCAATTTTATTTATAGAGTATTTTTTATTCATGTATAATATATATATATAACATTATTTCAATTAAAAACATAATAATACATTTTAATTTAAATAAACTTCTAAGATCAAGGGCCAAATAGTAAGAGGAAAGTCCCTGTTAAAACTTGGTTAGATAAGGATAAAACTAGTAACCTACCTAAAAATAATCTTGGAAATGCTCTAAAATATTTTATCATAAATATTTTTATTTTATTGAAATGTTTGATGTGTAATAAAAACTCTTTGGGCCTATGAATTTTTTAAAAATCATTCAAAAACATGTCTAGAGAAAATGCCATCTATTGGAGGTCATACTCCATCTCATGGAAAATAGTAGTAGAAATACATTTTACAACTAGGTAAATGACTTATTTTATATTAATAGGTGAATTAAAAGAAAATTTATTTCTATATGATATTATTTTTAATGTTTTGATATGGATTTCATTTTTGTAGGATCCATGGAATTGGAAGTGATATGTAATGTGATATTGTTGTATAACAAGGATTCAATATAATTGGGGCATTAATAATGGAAAATGATATAAATATACACATAAATAAATTTGAAATATGAAAACAACAAAAATGTATCATATCTTTTGTAAGATAAAATAAATATATTTTACCTAAAATTGTAGACTTAAAAAAATCATGTGGCAGGTTTCAACTGGACATGAGAAAATAACTAATTTTTATTAATCAAAAAATAGTTGTGCATGGTTAGGAAATTATTTTTTAAAAAAATATAATTTAATATAAATGACATTATAAGTAAATCAATAAACTATTTTCAAACAATCTATATTACAAACTTTAAATTTGAGAATACCACACCTTGATCAACTGATGAAAAGCCATTAATAGCAATATTGAAACCTATATGACATACTTTCAACATGATAAAACTATATGGGAATTCTCAAAATATTATAAATTTTGGTGTTTTGTGGTACACATTAAAATATTTATGACTACTTATATAACGTTTAAGGTGAAAATTAGGTATTCATATGATTTTTAGTAGTGATTTAAGAATTTTGTATTTTAAAAAACAAATTAGTAATAAATTGTACTATATTTTTCTAGGGTGAAGAATTAAATATATATATCTTATTCATAAAATAAATATTCATCTAATATTTTTTTTTTTTTAAATTTAAAATTTGAATAATTCATCAATCTTATAAATCTTTATATTGGTTTTTTGAGAAAAAACATACTAATAAAGTTGAAGGTGATAATCCACTCTACATTAGTTAGTTGTATCATTTTTAGTTGGTCAGTTATGCCTTTAGGCATATGTAAATGAGGTTAAGCGATTTTAATCTTACATATACATATTTCATGCCATTTATTTACCATGTGAGTCATTTATAATAGGGTGTATCATTCTTAGTTGGGGATTTGTGACTTTAAATTGAGGCAAATGAGATTAGAAGCTTTTAGGTATAATTAAAAAGAAATTATTATTTCCCTATAACAAATCAATTTTATATTTATTCCATAACTTGGTTAGAAATAAAACATGATTATATTCTTATGACTTGTAAAAAAGGAAGATACAAATTATACTTACCCACATATGGCTATGAAATAATAAGGTATCAATAGTGATTACCCACATATAGATAAAAATAAAAGAAAGTAACAATAGTGTTTATCTACCTATAAATAGTATTAAAATAATAATGTATAAAAAAAACTCTCATTTAACTACTTCATTTATCAGTATGGTTTTACTTGATTTGTGTTTTACAATATCACAACTTGGTGGTTTCTTTGTTATCACTTAAAGTGTTATTAGGGATATACATATCTAACATATTTATTATATATTAATATTTTCTTGATTTAAAAACCCAATCAAATTATATTAAAAAATAAAAAGGTAAATAATCTAATCATACAAAAAGGTGGGTGGAATATTTCACACTCTAAGAGCCATATTAACAGTATTTGGAGATTACATCAGTGACTTGAAAAAAAATTGAAAAATCTTTTCAACCAAAAATATGACAAATAGAAAGAGCTAAAAAATAGAACCATAAAACATAATCCATGTTAGGTAGTAGATTAATACATAAAGGATGGAAAAGGAGGAGGTGGGGGACCATTGGACTTATCATCCCATCCTCCCTAGTCCCTAAAAACTAGTGGGTCAACAATATTAGGTACACAACCCAAACTATATTATTCCTTATCATTATCTTTATGATCAATATTGTCCATCCTATTTATAAAAATAAAGAGGGAAAAGTGAAAAAACATCCCTTGCAGTGTTAAAACACACCCAGAGTAGCCAACACTAATACTTTTGCCATCTCCACTAGTACATCCACTATTTTCATCCCAACCATTACCACTAGCACCTTCACATACAAGCACTTGAGTTCCTAGAGATGGTAAATGTCTCTAAGGATAACTAGTGCAATGCCAACTATGTGACAAATTTATCACTTGTGACATTTCCCTACAATCCCATGGGAAGAACTAATGATAATGGGGATTTTGGAGTCTCTTCTAACCACATATGGGGAATGCCCTAATTATCAAGCAATGTATAGAGATATGTGAGATCCAAACACACATTTTAACCTTGATATTTAATCTCTAGCATAATATTAGATAAGACATTAATCTTGTTAGTAGTGAAAAATACTTTTTCTAGCATATATTGGTTTAAATTAGTATAATTTTTACTCTTGCATAATTTAAATATATTTTAATCTTGAAAAATAGTCTAAATTGTTGAAAATTTCATAAGAATCATGGCCATGTCTCCTAAAAGTAACATATTCCATATAAAAAACTAAGGACAAAAGGGTTGCAAGAGGGTGTGAATCCACTACCAAGTACACTAAACATTCTTAAAATACTAGAACATATGTTTTAAGGATTATATATGTTTGCATTGAGATTAAATTGGATGAACCATACCAAGGTGCACTGGGTGAGATCTAACAACGATGACTTCTTGGAGAGTATACCACAAGAATTGCGATTGATTTCGTTTGACTATAACTAACCACATATGATTAAATATTCTTCTCTAAATTTTTTTTATGAAATTGCCCTTCCATTTAGAATTGAGAGTTTCCACACAAAGGGATTACATTGATAGGAATTGATAACCTAACTAGGGTTTAAAATGATTGAATGGAGGATAAACATGGTACTTAAAATTAATCTACCACCAAGAGGGATTTTTCACACTAATATTGTAGAGATGGATAACATGTGTATCATTTTTAATTTCTGAGATGGACTCATGATCATTGTCTTGTATTTGAATCTAGTTGTGTAAGAATTAAAAAGAAATTTAATCTATAGTTTGAATGTGAAATAGGTATAAAATCACTTTGATTCCGTATATGAAAAACTAAATAATTTTAACCTAGGTCATAAGGTAAAATAGGACTTCATGATATGTAATAATTATATACCACCATAGATACTGGGAGTTGAGAGATAGACTAAATTGAAACCCATCATTATCTCAAACTATATGCCTTTTGAAAATATATTAAGACTTTAAGATAATCTTAACCACATAGGTACCCGAAATGATAACATGGATCTGAGAGAGCAATAGATTTTTAAGATTGGAACCCTTTCAATATCTTTTTCCCATGGGGTTACCTTAAGTGATAAAATTCTTAATAAGGATTTTCCAATTTTCATTACCATTGAAAGCATGAAAGATCCATTTATCACACAAATCATGGCCTTGGATTTGAATATACAAATGGTGAATCCCTCCTAAGTAACTTGAATTGTAGTACATATCCATATCTACCCAATGTTATCCTTGATTGCCTTCAGAGTTTACTAACATAAAATTAGTCAAATTGTTTTTGTAATTTAGCATAGGAAGCCTTAGATTAAAAATATAATTTTAAA
>JARHVA010005374.1:620000-710000 GCA_037957365.1 Torreya grandis | reverse complement strand
AAAAACTAAATCCATAAATAGTCAAAATTAGTCAAAGCTAATTTTATTTATCAAAATAAAGGACAATTGAGAAAATGAAAAAAATGGCTATCCTTATCCTTTTTGGACTTTGAACACATACCAAAAACATGGTGGATTTCCTATTGTAGATTATCAAGTCATTAGAAGTCAACATTTGTCCATCAATACCTTAGAACTTGACTTATTTTCAAACAAGCAATAAAATATATTACCTTTCGAATAAACCCCTCATACTCCTATGTGTGTTTAAAAACACATCATATCCTAATATGCTTGAGGGCACACCCTTGATATTTTTCCTATTGTATCTACAAACCCTAGCACTTAACATTCTACCAAACACTCTTATAAATCCAAACATTAATAGAAACACCCTAAATTACCTACCATTACCCTGTATGTTATCTTCACACATGTGTATCTCTCACATCATGTAATATATCCATTTATAATTTTTATTTTTTCATCATTTTATCCTTGCATCTTAAATATTTCATCCCTCCTCACTCCCATGCATAAAGTTTTCATTATTTTTATCATTAACATTGCAGGGTTCTTTGATTTTTCCTATTTTCAATTGACTAGGAATAGGGTTTAAGTTTGATTAACTTGGCATAAATATTCATAGAGTTTCCTTAGTGTTTGATCAAATTATTTTAACTTTTATTTCTTATCTTCTCTAAAAATATTTTTTAAAACTAAATTTTTGGTTCTATAGCCTGTTAGAGTTTGTTATTGGTCCATAATATATTTCCTAACCCTATGATAAACACATTATCATATTTTAAATAACATCTTAGGTAATTTAATAAAAAATGTTGGGCCAAAAAGAAACATGATAGTCCCAAAACTTTGTAAATATTTTTACTAAGGGAGTACACCCTATTTTAAAATAAACAAATAAAAAACATCAAAGGGTTGGTCCTGAATCTTAAGGGAATATGACCTTTGTTGTCTAAAGGGAGTATGCCCTTTGGATTACAAAGGATGATTGCCCTTTAAAAAGGGTGTGTATCCTTTAGAAATGGTGTACAACCTTTGCAAAGGGTGTGTATCCTTACTAAAGGGCATACACCCTTTTTAAATCCATGTATGTTATTTTTTGTTTTATACTTAGAGGTATTTTCCATGTATTTTTTTATGTTTAGCAATTAAATTTATTATTTTTGCAAGGATATATTTAGTAAAATAAATATTAACTATAATAATATAAAATTTAATATAAAACTAGTGCCACTAAGCATCTTTAGAAATTGATTACAAACCTATAGAAGTTACCATTTAGAAGTTAGTTTTTCAAAGTCCATTTCAGTCAATACATAGTTTTCAAAATTTCAAGATCAGAACATAGAATGATAAATGAGGTTAGAAATAATGTTAAGTATGTAATAAATCTAGATACCATGGAGGATTTCATGTTTATTTTACCTACTTAATTATTATTTATCTACTTTATCTACTTGAATATCCTTTATATGATTAAATAATCAAGCCATGGCCTGATTTCAAGGAGGATGCCTTACCTAAATCCACAAGCCATATCTTTATATTTACAATTCCATACTAGTGTCAAAGTAAGTGTTCCACTTACTCAACCTCATCTAATTCAATGTCCTCTAGAAAATTACTTGCAATTAGGTTTCTTCCTAACTATAAATTATCTCTTGATCTATCATAAAAGGTGTTCTGAGTATTGTTATTAAAAGACTCATGACCTTATTCCTTAATATTATCTCTTAACTTATTAGCCTCTGTATTCATATCAAAAGACACTTTTAATGACTTAAAATATGGTACTTATTCCCAAGATAGTAATCTACCTTCAAGTAAAAATGTTCTTTGAATCATAATGCACTCAATTATACATCATCACTTCTTTGAACAATACTATGAGTGTTTCACCAATTATTTGACTCAAGCTTCTGAGTTCACAAAAAACTTCAACTCAAAACTTAGATGACAACTCACCCTTAATAGGCCTACTAATCCAAATTTTACCTCTTAATTACTCTATACAAAGAGGTCTACAACTATCTTGTTTTTTGGACTCATTCAATTTAACAACTCAATGAAAATATCAACGGAATGATATAAGATTCATAGATGTCCTTACACAATCTCAAGATACAAATTGGATCACCAAAGTGACCAATTATGTTCTAAATAATTCTCATATATTACGTATATGTGTTATTGGTGTTGAAAAGGTGTTATTAATCTACACTCATCAAAGTATTATTATAAATACTTATTAAGATGTTTGGATACTATCTCTGAGGATAAGAAACCAATTTCCTTTATTGCTTTCTTAAGAATTGGAATTCAATGGAAACTTTACTTTTTAGGTCAGGATCACCTAATTAGTTTATTTGGAAGGATATTGACATGGATTAACTATCAAATGATTTGAATCACTTTATTTGTAATTATTATATAGTGTCTACATAATAAAATTGGACCTTCATAAGAGGTTTATACTTAATCAAAAAAAAAATAGATGTATTGTACTTGGAGTTTGCTATTTTTGCCTTTGAATCTTCTTAACAACCTTGTTGTAAACTCAGAAAATTAATTTTATTTAATGTGTCTATCAATATGCATAAATGAGTATCCTATAGAATTTAACATATAATATAGATATATTAAATATATAATCCTTTATACATTACATCTACCACATACATGGTACTACATGTAGGTATTCAGTCATTCATACATGATGTCTTCATGTGGTCATGATATGGTCACTCATATTAGACACAACTGTAGATAATAACCCTAGTGCACTCCATTTCCACATAAACTATTTACCCCAAACCCCTAACAATAAAAACTAAACATTAAATCCTAAACATTCAAACCTAAACCTTGAACCATGAACACTAAATAATATACCTAAACCCTCAACCCTCAACCCTAATACATTATCCCTAGACTAAAAATAATAACCCATAAATCCTAAACTATACACCCTAAACATATAAAATTAAAACATTAAACCCTATGATTTATACCCTAGACCCTGAACCCTAAAACATAAATGAAAGCCCTTAACCCTGAAACCCAAACCAAAATCCTAAAATCTTAAATCATAAAACCTAAATGTAAGACCTTAACCTTAAACCCCATGGCTATAAACATAAACCATAATTCATGAACCTTAAATATTAACTCCAAAACCAAAAAATCTAAACCCAAATAAAAAACCATAAACCCAAAACCTTAAACACTAAACATAAATCCCTTAACCCTAAACCCTTAAACCTAAACCTATAACCCCAAACACCAAACCATAAACTCTAAACCATAAGCACTAAACCATAAATCCTAATCTATAAGGCCTAATCCTAAAACACTAAATCCCAAACCCTATATACTAAAGACTAACTTTTAAACCCCAAACACATAGCCAAACCCCTATGACCAAAACCCTAACCCTAAACACCAGGTCCCAAACCTTAAAATTTAAACTCTTTATCCCTTGATCCACAAACCATAAATACCAAAAATTTAAGAATAAAATATAAATAATAAACCCTAAATCCTAATCCCTAAGCCATAACATAAATACTTTAACCTTAAATGCTAATGAATATACACTAAACCCTAAGCTGTGAATCTTGAACCATCAACCATAATTCTTTAACCCTAAATTGATAAATCCTAAAACTCTATCCACAAACTATAATATTGAGTTATCACCTATATAGTGAAAGGATAGGGGGCATTGACTAAGACATATCTTGAAAAGATAGGGGTCATTCTAACCTATATAGAGAAAAGAGTGATTAGGGACATTTGTGTAAAAGGTTTGAAGGTGGATTCAATATGAATTCATAAAACATTTGTAGGTTTTTTAATCAATGAGTCTATCAATATGCATAAATGGCTAGCCTATAGAATTTAACCTATAACATACATATAATAATGATACATTCACTCATACATGACATATTTTTGTATTCTTCATACAGTCACTCATACCATACACAAACTTAGCTAATCACTCTAGTACACTCTATTTGCACCTAAACCATTAACCCTAAAACCCAAACCTAAAATATTAAACACCACAAACCTTGAATATTGAACCCTAAACCTAAACCCTAAACATGATAAACCTTGAACACTTAACCATAATACATTAGCCCTAAACCCAAAACAATAATACCTAAACCCCAAAACCCAGAACCTAAAAATAGAACCTTAAACCCTAAACTTTATACCCTATACCCTATGCCCTAAAACCTAAACTTTAAGAACATAACTCTAAATCCCAAAACATAAACCTAAAGTCATAAATCTTAAACATGAAACCATAAAAACATAACCCTATAAGATTAATGTTAAACACTAAACCATAAACACAAAACTCAAAATAATGAAACTTAAAGCTTAAACATCCAAACTAAAACCCTAAACCCAAAACCGAAAACTTTGACCCCTAAACTTTTAACACTAAACCCTAATCTTGAAATGTTGAGCATTAAAACCCAAAACTTGAAAGTTGAACCCTAAACAAAAAACACAAAACCGTAAAAACTCAAACCCAAAACCATAGACCCTAAATCTTAAAACTAGATAAACCCTAAACCTTAAAACTTAAATACCAAAACCCAAACACTGAACTATAAACATTAAACCCTAAACACTTAACCCAAAAACCTAAAAATGAAAGCTAAATGATTAACACTAAACATACATTATGGATCCCATGCCGTGGAGCAATGATGCAAGCATTGGTAGTTTAGCTCAACCACCTCTCCACTTTATTATCATAAATAGACTACATATATACAAATATTCCAATTGAAGTAAAATACATATCATAACAAATTTAGTGGCACAAATGCTAGTAATTTATACTCATGAAATACATCATTATTTGATAATAAATAACAAACATGAGAAGATCCAAAATTCTCTAGCCTTTTTCCTCAATGATTTAAAAATAATGTGTCCAGAATAAGGATTTCACCTCATAGGAAACAAGCATAAAGAATTAATTTTTGATCTATCATCCTTTTTCACCATCCCTCATTATTTAAAATGATTTTTTTCCATGCAAGTGAAAAGAGGATATTATCTTATTTCCACCATATAAATCATTCAACAATCTCCCTAGATTAATCCATCATGACACTATCTAATCTACTAGACATGAATGAGAATAATCACCCTAGTACACTCCAATCAGAATAAAAAGAATTGAAACACTATTTAATATTCATCTAAAAATATATTATTTAGTCTAAAATAAATTTATATTGACTATTGGATTGGAACACACTTTACTAGATGAGGGAGTGACTAGGGATGGTGGAGTGATTTGGTATGATGAGGGACAATGAGGGAATGGTTAGGGACAATAAGGGATGAGGAGAGATGAGGAGAGAGTGACTAGAAACTATTAAGGATGATGAGGGTTGATGAAGGAGTATTAGGGATGCTGATGGATAGTGAAATATGAAGAATGATTAACTAGGTATGATAAAAAATGATGATGGTTAATGAGGGAGTTATCAGGGATGATTTAATATAATGAGAGTGTGATTAGGGATGGTGAGGTATGATGACAAAGTTATTATGTATGATTAGGGTTTATGATGTTTGATGTGGGAGTGTTTAGGGATGATCAATAATATTAAAGGATGATGAGGGAGTGACTAGGGATGATGAGGGTTGATGAAGGAGTGATTCATAATAATCAAGGATGATGATAGTCGATGTAGAAGTGATTAAGGATACTGAGAACTACTTAGGGAAATTATAAGGATGATAAACTAATATGAGGGTCAATGAGGGAATATCCTATGTGAATTTAGAGTGATAGAATATGACTTTATTCTATGTGACTTTAGAATAATTCATGAGATTAGAATTTAAGAATGCATGGATTGACCATCTATTTGACATTTGTTTTAGAGTGAATGGTATCTTTTTATAATGAATTTTAATGGCATTTTTTTGTATTATATTTTTAATGTAGTCTATTAGGGTGATTAGCTATATTCATATCTAGTATAAGTTATCATATCATGACTACAAGTAGATGTCATGTATGAGTGAATTCATACATATATGTTATAGGTATGCAATAGATGTCATGTATGAGTGATTATATCATGACTATAGGTAAGTTATAAGTAACATGATGTAAGGTAGTCATTTATGTATATTCATATACCCATTGATTGAAAAACCCATAAATTATTTAAGAATACACCTTCAAGCTCATGTAGTCAATTGGGTAGGGCATACTTAATTAGGTAAAATAAGGGGAATAATAAATGGTACAGATCTACTACATATGTAGCATGATCTGTAACCTTGTTTCTCATTCTATCTTCTAATCTTAAAATTGTGAAGACTAAGTATTGACTGGAATGGAATTTGAAAAAATAACTTCTAAATGGTAACTCCTACAGGTCTATAATAAATTCTAGAAGATGTTGAGTGGCCCTAATTTATCATATTTAGTAAAATAAATTTAAAGTATAAAGTGAAATTTAATATTATAAATGTAAACTTACACATAACATTTATTTTTACTAAATATATCCTTGTAAAAATAATACCTCTTTTTGAAAAACAAAAAACAAAATACTTGGCAAATACCTATAATTTCAAAACAAAAAAAATACATGGAAAATACCTCTAATTTCAAAAAAAAAATGTATATTTCATAAGGCCATACGAATTTTCAACATTTCAATATGTTTTTGCATTTTCCCTCCAAATTTGCCTTGGGTACATGCTCGGAGAGGTCAGAACGTAGTTGAAAAGTAGTTATGGACCAACCCACTTAGTTACTAGTAAATTTAGAAGTATTTTTCATCTTTGATAACACATTTAATTAGCTATCTTTTATTATTTAAAATATATATATATATATATATATATATATATATATATATATATATATATATGGGTTTGTAGAGGAGAAAGTGTAATTTTAGAATATATATATATATATATATTAATGTTAGAATATTATTTATAATTATTACTTAATTTATACATAACATACCTCATTATGGACTATATACATATCATCACAAATTACCTTCAAAATTTTTAAATATTAATCCAATGTTTATAAAATTGATATCTCAACAATCTAAACATTGCCAAATATTCTTTAAAAAAAATGATTTTAATGAAGTTAAGGTCAAAAAGTTGTGTCCATACACCTATAGTTTTAATTTTCTAGTTATCTTGACTTGTAAAATTATTTAAAAATTATATATATAATAAAAAAATATTATCAATAATATTTGACATTTGATCTATCTATATATGAAATTTCATATGAATATTCAATTGCTAACTCAATAAAAGTCTATTCGTACAGATATACTCTCCTTATATTTTTATAAAAAATGACCAAACTATTGTCATAAATGCATCTATTTATCATAATTTTATCATCTGGGTATTGGAAAAAATTATATATTTAGAAACTACATTCAAAATTCCACAATTCATATTTTTATGTAATTGTCAAATTAATTTTTTAAGAGTCTCTAACATTATCTCCATGTTCAATTATTGTTATTTTCAGAATAAAGTGGTCGCTTTATACCCACCTTTTGTCCCACATTGTCCTACATATACCCATGAATTCGTATATATTGTTAGATTTTATCAATCCTAAAAAGATCTTGACCCTTATTAGAATAATATTAAAACCTAATCAATTATTTAGGACACTAAGAGACTCTCATACCTTATTTAAATATCCTTAGACATAGATCATCTATCAGACACACTGTAAGATTTTGGGAGTTGTCTAACCAAATCTTAAAACATGTAGTCTATTCAAACAAACTTTGGACCCCATCTATTTTTTAGATAGACCCTCAGATTTTTTAGTGTAGTAAAACACTCCAAAAACTCTATCTTATGCATATTCACACCCTAAAATCTGATTTTTACATAAACAAGGTTCAATTTATACATATCTTCACAATATTGACTCAGGTTCTAGTTTTTATCATAAGAAATTGATTTTCACTAGATTTCCACATTCAAGACCTCATCCAAAGATACCCCTAATAAAATCACCTTGAATAAGACCCTTTCAAAAAAAGGTCTCCTAATATAGGAAGACACATACATGAAGCATCAGTTTCAAGGCATCATTCCACCCTCCCACCTAGATTAAAATGTTGAATAGATAATAGATATTGATCTAGGTCACATCAACATGGATTAATTATAGAATAAAATAAGTGGGTTCGATAAGATATATTATTGATAAAGTATCAAAAAATGTGGATTATCTCAAGTAACTACCTTTCCTATTTTAGTAAATTGTAAAAAACTAGTATTAATAATGGATAAGCACTATCATGTATAAAAAAATAAATTCAAGAATCCAAAAATAAAAAATATATTGTGCTTATGTGTAGACCATATTAATAATCAAATCTAGCTACATGACAAGAAATTTATTTTTAATTTGACTCCCACATATCCTCAAAAATTTTGGGATTCTGATACTAGTTCTTATTCTAAATGGTTCAACAAGCAATGGTTGACAAAACCAAAGAATACGTCAACAAGGCTTCTTAAGAATCTTTCCATGTTTGAATTGATGAATCAAATAAATAATATAATCACACTCTTGCATAGAGTAGTGGGGAATTCTATTGCATGTAATTTTTATGTGGATGCACAAATACATTTGATCACTCATAAAATTAATTAATACATAAATTGGGGACAATTGATCACTGTTTCTATTCATAAACAACTAATAGAGGTTACTACCACTTACAAATTATGTAGAAAATTTTATATTATCTATGTTGTTTTTAGGATAATATTTTATGATGGCTTGAATAGAGTATGTGATATACAAATTGTAAGCATATATGATTTATATCCTTAACTCTCATTAAAGTAAAGTTCACATCATATCTATAGATTAATTGATGCACATTTACAATATGTGGTTCAAATTTTTGAACCATAACTATACAATTTGAGGTTATCAATTCAAGATTATATGAATAATTTTAGATGGGGAACCTAGCTCATGCATTTCCCAACTTGTAATTATATGTGAACTTGTAGTTTTGAGATTGATCCAGACATGATCCTAAGGTATGTAGATGACAAAAGGATCTTAATGGAACTAGTAAGGTAGTTTATTGATATCTACAATCTCTTGTCTAGTAAAAGAAAGTTTGGAATAAAGTTTCCCATTTTTATTGGTCGATAAACTTGTGACTCTTTAGCTAAAGCAAATTTTATTAACAAAGAAATGACTAGAACCACACCTTTATTTAATAGTATAGTCATAATTAAAAATATTTTTCATTTTTCATATTAAAAAATGCACTAATTTGCATATTATTGGATAGATTGTGAATATGAGAAAGACATGAGAATCTATGATTACCCATGATTCCCTTATTAATAGGTTGTTTTATTTGAAATAGTATAAATCAAGAAGAATATAATATATGATGAAGATGCATTATAACCCATATATGAGGAAGATTAAATTGAATCAAAATCCATTTCAAAATTATATTGGCACAAAAAAGAATCTACTTCACTCATTTACATGACTTACGGTGTGCTAAATAAGACTATGAAATGGTTGTAAAGTAAAGGTTATAATTTTGATAAGTAAATATTTACTCCTCCTATTAATTATACTAAATTATGAAGTTATCATTAACAACATCAAGCATAAATAGTTACACCTTCATCAACATGATCTACAAAATATTTAGATGAAATTGAAGTAGAAACCAAAATTGAAGCTATAACATAAATTGTTCTAGCCAAAAATAAACTTAAGTTGAAAATAGGAGGACTAAGTGAAAGGTTCCCAAATACTCCTATGATTTCTATTTTATAAGGAGATCCTCCTAATAGTATTGCTTAGTCTCAAACTCTAGTAATCTATACTACACAATAGTTTCTATTCTCAAACACATCATTTCTATTTGAGTCTTTTGCTCCTTCTCAACTGGATACTTCAATACCATTGCCTCTTACTCAAAATATTGAATTTACTACATAGTTTTCTCCAAAAACTGTAACTAAAAAATTAGGAAAAGAGGAATGTGAAATTATATTGGAAAATTGTCAAGTCTTATAAACTCATCACCATTGTTCTAATAATCAAAAAGAATATAGAATTGCTCATGTGTAATAATTTCCTCATAGATAATTCCTTGATTGTTTGAATTAAATAGTAAAAAAAGGAAATAATATTTTGTATCCACAATAAAAAAATTTCAACATTTTGAGGATTGTTCATCATTATACAACCAAGAAAAAAAATAGTTTCTAGAATAGTCATAGATTAAAAAAGGAAAGAAATATGTGATAGTTACATTTCCTCTTATTGAGAAATATAAATAAAATGTTTTTGTCTATGATTATAAAATTTAAAAGGTACACTTGGGAAAATATACCAGGGAATGTGTGAAGGAAAATTTTCAATCTACAATTTTCCTTTATTTCATAAAATAGACCAAGACAAAGTGACAAAAAATTATCATAGAGAAAAGGTTGAGAAATTTAAATAAATGGTTCGAAAATGGGTAAGTCCAATTTAATCCTCTTACTCAACTGTTCCTAAAATTTTGGACATAGAAACATTAAATGTTGTGGAGGAAATTGGTCATATGGGTAAGAAGAAAAAATAATGGTCAAAAAATATTATGCAATAAGGTATCACTACCATTCACACAAGCATGACCATGTGTTATGAGATCCTATAAAAATATGATTGATCAAACTAAGTTAAAACAATATGGTAAATAAGTACACAAATAGAAGGGATTTCTTACCATGTTGTAAGATTTATCCTCTACTTATCTATATGACCTTATTAAAGAAAAAGTTATCAAAAAATAATTTGTGTACATCATTGAGTATTAAGGAACTGACAAATTTAGGGTCCAATATTATCTAATTAATTATTAATAAATTTAGTGACTCCAAATTGCTTATGGGTGATGCTCTCCTTAAAATAATCTGAAGAGTAGGAAGATTGAATGCAGACTCACTGATGATAATGGGAAACTAGTTTTTTAGCAGACAATTGTCAATAATTTCAATAAGAATATCAGAGAGATCCTAACTCCCAAGTCTACATTTAATTATGACTCAATTTATATGTTGATCAAATATAAGAATATCTGGGATAACCTAAATGCAATTCTTAAGCTACTATTTTAATAAAATACACAAGAGACTGTAAGGAACATCATACTAGATGATGGACCTATATTATGATGCGAAGATAGGTTATACATATTCAGATGGTCCAAATGAAGACAAAGTGTGATAAATCATGAAAACATTCGATGAATTCCAAGAGAAGAAGCCACAAATTGAGAAATATAGTGTCCATATTTTCCTCTATAAAGATGATAAACAATAAATCTACATCAATATTTATATATTTTTAATCTTGTATCTCATAAATCATTCTCATAATTTTTCTCACCTTCTAGTAATAACTAATCTCATATTGTATGTTGTGCAAATATACTAGTTACTTTTTATAATTTTGAATTATGAAAATTTCCATATGCACTCTATCAAGTTACATAATTTTTTATTGTAATTATTCAAGTCATGGAAAAAACTAATGGTTTTTTTCAAGTTGTACAAATTGCTTAATGTGTTTATGTAAGTTTTAAGTTTCGAAAATTAGCTAATGTAATTTTATAGGCCCCTAAAAATACAAAAAGGTGTTTATGCACCATAACCACCCATTCCAACCTATAAATACATGTTATAGGTTCATTTTAAATATTTTTTTATAGTTATATTTTTCCAACAAAATAAATAAAGGGGATGTTATATCCACTAATCAAAGAGAATCAATATAAGGAGAAATTTTGTAAACTTTATGTTCAAAATATCTTCATGAAAATATATATGTGTATCCATCCATTAATAATTGATTTTATTATTTCAAAATGTAAATAAGAATATAGTTAACTAGTCATAAACATAAAGATTTTGTGTAGAATTTTTTGTTTGAATATGCATTCTTACTTTCTATAAATAGTGATATCTTGGTGGATTGAAAATAGTAATTTTATGTTTTCATAAGGAAATATAAGATATTTGTCATATTATTTATATCAATAATAGATCATTATTTTTATGTATGTTGTATATTTTTATGGGCACATGTTTTATTTCCTATCCATTTAATGAAAAATGTTTCTTTCTAGAAAATTAGACACCTTTTTGACATTCAAGTAAGTCTATGAGTTTAGCTCACTTAATTTGTTATTTTTCAAATTGTCTGAGCATATTTATTTCCATCTTCACTCTCCTTAATATTTTATTTATGTAAACTTTTCATACTTTGTGCTTAAAATTACTAATCTTCTAGAACCATTTTTGTTATGAGTTTCCTTCCCACATCCTTTTATTTTTTAGTAAAGGTATATTTACCTTCTAATAGGAGAGGGACTTTATCTTGTGACTATTGATGAAAAATATTTATTTTTTCCTTTGAAATTTTTTCATTCCAATAGATAATATATTTAAACATAGGTCTTAGTTGTTTCATATATCAAGGTTATTCATGACGTTATGGAGGCCTAGTTTTAATTTTTCACAAGAGGATGTAAATATAGCCCCAATATCGATAAGATTATTCAACCTCAAAAAAAATATATGGGTACAAACCATTATTTGAATGAATGGGAAACCCATAAAAGATATGGTTTCTATTTTTTTTTAACCCCATAAGGAGAGGCATGTTTATTTTAATTTTTTTTCAAATGGATATGAGAAAAACTAATCCTATAAGAGTATGGTTTAAATATTCAGATTGAGAGATGTACTAAAAAATCTATATTATGAGAGCCTCCATTTATGGTATTTAATTTCTCATAAATATGTTCACTTACCTCATAAATCTAAAGGGAAGGAAAAATATCATGTTGGGTTAAGCATTAAACATTTTTTTTATCTTAAGTATCAAATGAGATAATAAACATCTGAAAGTAGTCACTCTATAAGAAAATATAACGTAAATCCTAAGGCAATCATCGATCCCATTAAGGAGCATATGAACTACCCCTGTGAGGATGCTACTAATGTTAGTCAAAAGGTTGTAGATCAGGTGTTAGATGAGGCTATTTTATACCATCTGAATCACACCAAAATTAGATTGGAACTTTTTTTAAGGGTTTCCTTAGAGATCCTTAATAATGTTGTCATTGATATGTTTTCTTTATATACTAGTAATAATAATAAAACCTTGATATGAAATTTTTATTTTAGCAGTTGATATACACATTCCAAAGAATTAGAAACCTAAGGAAAATGAGGAAAAATGGATAAGTGAGTCAAAAATTATTTCAAAAAATATTTTGTTATTGATCCTTAGGGTTCTATATCTATATCACTTTTTGTCCTTGAGCTTTGATTATTTTTATGTTCTCAAGTTGTTTAACCTAGTTTTATTTATAGATTAATTTTTTATTTGTGTAAAATTTCTATCTAATACATGATTTCAATTTAAAAAAATTAAAAATAAACTTTACATTTTAAAAAAAAATATATCCAAGAAGAAAGATTAGATATTAAAAAAAAATGTACATGCTACAACTTGCTAAAAAAGGAAAGATAAAACTAATTACCTTATTTACATTTTTTTTATAAGTAAAAAAAGGGAAAATCCCATATATTTAAAGTATTTAATAAAAACCCCTAGAAGAACCTGGTGGATATAACAAGAGTATCAAAGTTTACAAGAGTAAAAGGCTTAGACCTACTAAAAACTAAATAAAACTTATTATTCATCAGAGATAACTATATCTACATTGCTAACATCATCACAAACTTCTTATAAGTTGATAATAGATATGTAACTCACCAGGATAATTTCACCAGTGTCATGCATGATTCCCATCCTCTCACAAATTACCTCAAGCTTGTAATGTTGTAGGATTCTATCTTCAGCCATTGCCTTTATTAGAGTTAAATTTTTATCAAAACTAGTATCCATTAGATGACTAGAATTATCCACATCTTCACAAACAATAAAAAAATTGCTAGCACTGAAGAGAATAATTTGAATGTTAATTAACCAATCCAATTTGAGGGTGTTTAAACAAGCATTAGACTGCTTGGTATCTTCCATAACCTTGATCACCACCTCTACAAAAGCCACTGAGGAGCCTCCACTGAGATGAGTAGCAAGTTGGGCCTAGAGTAGATTCATAGCTATCTATTTCAATAGATTTTCATCCTTCACACCTTTTAGTAAAGTTATTTTCCATAAATACAGTGCCTATTGGGCTATAAAATGAGTCTTTTTATCTAGGAGGGAATCCAAAACAAGTAGATAGTAGAGATTTAGATCATCCACCAAGCCTAAAAAGGAGGAGTGGACATATTCCAAGGTATAGTTATGTAATATATTGTTATTCATTGCATTAATTGAAATAACAATAAAGTCCTTATCTTTAGCCTTCTTATGATGCTTATTGTCTGAGCCTCTTGAGTCCATATCGCCAAAGATGAAATCATCATAGAGCTAAGATAAAAAAGTATAGAACGATGTAGAATGCCCAAGGTGGAGAGTGGATGAAGATAAATACCATGCTTCTAGACACATATGATGTGTATGCCTTCCAAAAATAATCATTCTCCACTACCCATAATAAATTTTCATGCTTCATAGATCCAAAAAATCAAACCTTGATTGATTAATGATAATATTCATTAAAATGGTGGTTATTTAAATCATTTTTCACAATTCTACAAGAATTTAATCCTTTGGAGAGAGCGGTGGTTATATGGAGGCTTTGTTCTGAGTGGTTGAAGGTGACACCATCATTGGCCATATGATGAAAAACCTTATTAATTTCTTGGAAGATGTGAAATGGGAAGTAAGTATTAAATTTAATACATAGAGTCTTTTAATATTCCATAATATTATTTAAGATCAAATTTTTTGTAGATCCATTCAAGAGGGCCTCAATGACAATTTTTGAGCCCCCTTCTATTTCCAAATCATTCCAATTCTTTTGAATCACTAAATATAGGCCACACTATAGAGATTTTGATTTAACAACATTTTTGGAGTAGGAGCCAAGTGATTCACTGAATCCGATCATGAAATTTCCCCTAGAATATCTTAATGTCCCCCTAGTGCTAGCCATACCAGGATTGCCTTTAACAACACCATCAAAGTTAAGCTTAATCCTAAGGCTAGATGGAGGATTGCAATTGTCTCTCCTACTTTTTTTAATTTTTATTTTGACCCTATTATCATGGATTATTTACATATAATTGTGCAAATGCTTAGAGAATAATTTAGAAAAAAAAATCTTTACTTGAAATTTAAGATGTCTAGGCCAAACCCTTTGATCCTAGGAATATTCAAAAGCTCATCCACGAACATATTCATAAAATATGCCCCTTTTTGGAGGCCTTACTCCATCTCATGTTAGATAGTAGTAGAATTAAATTCAACAACTAGGTATATGATGTATTCTCTATTCATTGGTGACTTAAAGTTAATTTTTTTTAAAGGTAGGATTACAAAGAGTTTGAGAGAGGTTGGATTTCGTCAAGGGCCATGGTAGTGTAAGTGATACATATTGTGATATTTTTGTGTGATAAGGATTGAATATAAATGGAGAATGAATTTTTAAAAATGACAAAAAATATAAACAAAAATAAATTTCCATAATGACAAATCACTTACAAGCCATTGATTATTCAAAACAATGATAATGTAGGTTACCCTTTTAAAATAAAATAAATAAGCATGTTTTAAAACATTATCCTTACTAAAAAAATTGACATGGCAGGTTTCGATTGGACACAAGGGAAATGGATAATTTTTATGCATCTAATATTGTCCTCCATCAATAATGAATTATTTTTCAACCAATATAATGTAAGATATATATCATTTAAAAATAAATCAAAAATCAAACAGACTATATTTCAAAATTTACATTTGATAGATGCCACACCATGATTAAGTGATGAAAAGCCATTAATAAAATGTTGAAACATATATAAGCCTCTTTTAGCAAGATAAAGTATACGAAACTTATAAAAAAATTGGAACTTTTTATATTTGATGTTGTACATTAAACTCTTGATGACTATTCATATAACATTTGGGGTAGAAATTAGGTATCCATATGATTTTTAGTAGTGATTTAATATTTTTTTTGTAAATATTTTTTAAGAAAGTGTATTGTATTTTTATAGGATGAAGGGTTCCATCTACATATTTTATTCATAAAATAAATGGCATTCGATAAAATATTTTGCTAAATTAAATGGACATAAATCATCAGTCTTATAAATATTTAGTTTGTTGTTTATGGAAAAAAAATATAAATAATTTTGAAGGTGATAATCCACTCTCCATTAGATAGTTTTATTATTATTAGATGGTCACTTGTTCCTTTAGGTATATGTAAATGAGGTTGAGGTTCTTTAGGCCTAGTTATACATATAAAATATCACTCATTTACCATGTAGATCATTTCTAATAGGGTGTATTGTTCTTACTCATGAATTTGTGCCTTTAAGATAAGGAAAATGAGATTGAAGGTGTTTAGGTATAAGTGTATATGCATTATTCTTTACATATAAGAGATCAATAATATATGTAATAACCTAGTTAGTAAGAAAAAAAATATATACTTATAACTAGTAATAAATGAGGATTCAGATCATGCTTACCCACTTATAGACATAAAATAAAGAAGGTTTCAATAGTGCTTACCCCCTAAAAATACTAAATAAAAAATTAGAAATAGTGCTTCTCTACCTACATATTGTCTTACAATGATAATTCAATGCAATAAATTTTGATTTAGTTACTTCAATTATCGGTATAGATTTACTAGGTATGTTTTTCATAATATCACTCATGTTAAAAATTTTATTATCACTTGGAGTCTTATGAGGGCTATATATCTAACGTAGTATTTATACATACATACATATATATATATATATATATATATATATATATATATATATATATATATATATATATATATATATATATATATATATATATATATATATATATATATATATATATATATATATATATATATATTGAATTTAATATTTAAGTTTCTATAGAGTATGGAGGACATGTTTATGGATTAAAGTACTACATTTAGGATGGATGATGAGGGTTTAACCAACAAAAAGGTGTATAGGAAATGAATACACACACATTAGGAATATTCTAATGGTAATCCCTACAAAAACATTGTATACATGAGGCTTGTTTGATGGATAATGGATGTTCATCCTCCCTTTTTCATCCTATCTCCATCTATTTTCAAATATTTTATACTGAAATACCATACAAACTTTATACATCATGCCAATAATGTAAGGAATGAGGTCACTTAGATGAAATAAAGGTACATAAAATAATATGAGAAGAAGTTTATTATTGAGTAATAAATTCTTATCCTGATGAAATGGGATTTGGTCTATAAGTTTTTGGGTTTGGGGTATCATGAAAATGAATTATCATCTTGGGTTATGGAACACTGGAACATAAAATGGAAAGTGGTATTATGCATTTGAACATTAATATTTTAATTTATATTGTTAAAGTATAATAATATTAAGCTAATATATTGGAAGATGTATCTTGGTTTTTTCATAAATCAATGTTATTCATGATGTTGTCGAGCCCTACTTTTAAATGTTCAAAAGAGGATCTGAAGGTAGCCCCAATTTTCCAATTACATATGTGGGTATAATCCATTCTTTCAAATATTAACTCCCTGCAGGATATGGTTTATATTTATTTTAAACAACATAGTATGAGGCATATTTCTTTTGTCAAAATTTATTTTCAAATCAACATGATAAAACCTCTTCATAAAAGAGGATGGTTGAAATATTAAGAGGGAGAGATGTATTAAAAACTTATAGAATATGATAACATATTTTTTTCTACTTAATGTGTCAAAACCATTGTCACTTACATAAAAACTTCCCCCAAGTAACAACAACTGAAAATAATATGTAAAAGGTTGAATTTTAGCTAGGTGACATGAAAGGAAAGAAAATACTGAAAATGAATCTAAATGGAAGGAGAAAGATCATTTGGATTAATTATTGACTCTTTTATTTTCTTAAGTATCAAATGAAATATAAAATGGTCCCAAATAAAACACTTTGTAAAAAATGACAAAGTAGATCATGAGGTAATAATCAATCCTATTAAAGAGTATATGATCTAACTCTCTGAGGCTATACCTATGTTAGTTATAAGGTTGTGGACCAGGTATTAGATGAGGGTAATTTATACAATGACAATCCAACCAAATGTGCGGTTGGTGCCTTTCTTCAGGTTTTCCTTAGAGTCCTAATAATGTTTTAATGATATGTTTTTAGTCTACTAATAATAATAATAATAAACCTTGTTATGGAGGTTTGATTTTATGGGTTTTTCTCCAAATGAAAAATAAGTATAAATTAAATGAAAATTAGGAGAAAATGATAAGTGAGTTCCACATTCTTTCAAAAAAATGTCTTCTTGATTCTTGGGGTTTTATATTTGTATGGATTTTAGGATTTGGCATTGATTCTTTGTATCGTATCATGTTGTTGAACCCAATTTTATTTATTAAGTAATTTTTTATTTATGTATAATTTTTATCTATTACATTATTTCAATTAATAAAAATAACAATATAATATACATTTTATTTTATAAAAAATTGTAAGAATTATGACCTAATACTAAGAAAAAAATAAGTGTTGTATCTTGTTAAAATAATGAAGGATAAATCTATTTATCCTACTTTTAAAATATGCAAATTCTTCTATAACATTTTATCAAGAACCTTTTTATTTTATTGAAATTTTTTATGTGTAGGACAACCTTTTAAGCCAAGGAATGTTATAAAGCTCATCCATAAACATGTCCATATAATATGCCAGTTATTGGAGGCATTATTCCATCTCATGGAAGATAGTGGTATAAATAAGTTTAAAAACTAGGTATTTCATTTATTTTCTAATGATTGGTGAGTTAAAAGTGATTTTTTTTTTGAAAGGTAGGATTGTGAGGAGTTTGAGAGGGATTTCATTTTTGAAGGGTCCATGGCAATGGAAGTGAACATATTTTGATATTATTGTGTGACATGGATTCAATACAATTGGGAATTAATTTTAAATGTACAAAACAATTAGCTATGACTACAAAAAAGCATTGACAAGGTCATTTATTATTCAAAAAAATTACAATGAAATAAATATATATTTTTTTAAACTATAGCCTTACTAAAAAAATTCCACTTGGCATGTTTCAATTCAACATAATAAATCAAGTTAATTTTTATTAATTGAAAATATTCCTATATGGTTGTGAAATCTTTTTCACCTTAAAAAATATAAAATCAAACAAACTATAATACAAACATTACATTTGACAAATGACACACCTTGATTATTTGATAATAATCCATTAATAAAAATATTGAAACCTTTATATCTTGCCTTTACCAAGATTAAACAAATATGAGACTTCTCCAAATATCTTAACATTTTATATTCGATGTTCTACCTTAAACTCTTGATGAATACTTATATAACATTTGGAGTAAAAATTAGTTATCAATATGTTTTTTAGTAGTTATTTAAGAAATCTTTTTTATATACATTTCTCAAGGAAATGTATTGTATATTTATAGTAAAAAGGTTTCAATATAAAAATATTATTTGTAAAATAAATGGTTGTATGATAAAATACTTCCCTAAACTTAATGGGAATAAATCATGAATTTTATAAAAAAATATTTATTTTTAATTTTTTTTAGAAAATAAATAAATAAAATGAAGGTGATAATTCTCTTTCCTTTAGTTAGTATTATCATTCTAAGATCATCATTTATAAATGTATGTAGATGTAAATGATGCTTAGGGATGATTTTCCTAGGTATACATATCACATTTCCTTTATTTATTATGTAAGTCATTTATAATAGGGTTTATTTTTATTAGTCAGACATTTCTACCTTTGAGATGAGGCAAATGAGATTGGAGGATTTTAGGTCTAATTCGATATACATTATTATTTTCCTAAAAGATATCAATAATATATGTATTTCATAACCTAGATAGTAAAAAAATGTATATTATATGATTATGACTACTAACAAAATAAAAAACAAATCATGCTTACCCACTTATGGATAGGAAAGAAGAATGTATCAATAGTGCTTATCCACCTATAGATAATGAGAAAATAAAATAAAAATAATACTTCTTTGCCTATGGATAGTATTAAAATAAGAATTTAATTAAATAAATATCATTTAATTACTTCATGTATCAATATGGTTTTTTTAAGTTTTTTCTTACAATATCACCACCCGATGGATTATTTGTTATCACTTCAAGTGTTATGTGAATTATACATATCTAAGATTGTTATTGTATTTTAATATTTTCTTGATAAAACAACCAATTGAATTATACTAAAATAATATAAAATTACATAATTTAATTGTTATAAAAATTTGGTGGAATATTTCAGACTCTAAGAACCACAATAACTAAGGTTTGGGGATTACATCAATGAATTAAATAAATTTGAAAAAAAAAAACCAAAATGGTGAAAAATTGAAATAACCATAACATAGAGCCATAAAACACAATCCACACTGGGTAGTATGAGAAACCATTAAGGATTAAAAAGGAGGATATATGGGACCATTGGTGTTACCACACCATACACCCTAGTCCCCAAAAGCTAGTGGGTATATAACATCAGGTATAAAACTCCAAATATATTCTTCCTTATTATTGTATTTATATTGAACATTGTTCATCCTCATAGGAGAAATAACAAGGGTAAAGTGTGGGAACTTCCCTTTCAATAATACAAAACACCCAGAGTGGCCAACTCTACTCCTTATAACATCCTCACTAGTAGCTCCATTGCTTTCATCTTAACCACTACCACTGTCACCTCCATGGCCTTGAACTTGAGGTCCTAGAGATGGGAAATGTCACTGAGTAGAACTAATGTAATTCCAAATTAATGAATAGTTCCTCCCCAATATGTTTCCCCATATTACCATGGGGGTAACCATTTATAAGGGTGATTTTAGAGGTATTATTCTAGTATCATGGAGGTAATTACCCTAATTATGAAGAAAGATTAAGGTATGACTGAGCTCTAAATGATCTTTTTTCATCTTTAACTTGAATATGTAACACCATGAATCATTTTAGTAATGGAAAATAAATCCTCCAACATAAATTGGTATAAACGAGAATCATTTTTATTATTCCACAATTGAATGATAATTTAAGCTTGAAAAATATGATAAATTTGTGTTATTTTTTCAAGAATCATGGTCAAGTCTTCTAAAATTAACATTTTCCAAGTAAAAATCTCAAGACATAAGGGCTAGAAGAGGGATTAAATACATTTCCAAGTATATTGAATAATCTTAAAATAATAGAAAATATATTCTAAATATTATAAATGGTTTCACATAAATAAAATTAGATTGTCCAATTGCGAGCCAATAGGGAGGCCTTGGTGTAGATTCCACCAAAATAATTGTGCTTCATTGGGTTCAATGATAGCTTTAAAAAAATCTTCTTCAAAATCATTTAGCTAAATTGGCTTTCCATTTGAGATCAAGAATTTCCATCGGAAAAGAATATTGAGATAGTAGTTGATAACATAATCAAGGTTTATTAAAGTGGAATGCGGTCTCAACATGCCACTTAAAGTTAATCCAACTTCTAGATAGAATTTACACACCAATATTGTGGATATGGATATCATGTAAGGAATTTTGAATTTATGAGATGGACTCATGATAAGTGGCTTGTAGTTGAATCTATTGGTGTAATATATTTAATAAAATATAATCACTAGTTTTATTTTGAAAGAGGTATGAGGTCAATTTGATTCCCTTTTTGACATGTTGAATAATTTTAATCTAGGGCACAAAGTAAAGTGAACATCATGATATGTAATAATTATAGACCACCATAGGCAATAAAAGTTTATAGATAACCTACATTTAAATCTACCACTATCCCAAACCATATACCTTTTGATAAGATCCCAATCCTTCCCGATACTCTTATCCAAAAAGGTACCCACAATGATTATAGGGACCTGAGTGAGTAATAAAATTTAAAGGTTCAAACCCTTTCAGGATATTTTTTTCATGGTGCTGCCTTAAGTGATACAATTCCTATGGAGGATTTTCTATTTTTTTAACCATCTAAACCATTGATGATCCATTTATCACATAAAGTATGGATTTAGATTCATATGTCTAAATGGCCAAGCCTTCCTAGTGTCCTTGTCTTGTAACATATATCCCAAGCTACCCAATGTAATAATCTACTACCTTTAAATATCAATCACACAAAATCCATCCATTATTTTTGATAATTTATTATTGGAAATCATAGAGGGATCCCAACAAGAGGAGTATTAAACATGAGAAGTAAAAATAACCTTAGATAAAACTTTGAATTTTACTAATAATGAATGTGATTTTGATATCTAGTAAGAATTTTTTCACACCCTTTTTACCACATTCTACTATAGATCATATGGAGAGGATTGAAAGGCAAAGGGGATGCCTATAAATTTGAGCTTCTCTCTAGCTTGAATCCAAATTTATTTTTACATTGATAACCAAGTAAGGTGGAGATGGATTGTCTACAACAATTGATTTTTTCAATTAAATGGAACAACCAAAATTCAAACAAAACACAATAAGACATTCCATAGCATTGGATATGGATTGCTCCACTTAAGCCAAAGTAATGAAGGAATCATTATAAAAGTTCCCTTTAACCATTTGAGAGTGGGTTTTAGGAATGGAAATATTTTTTACCAAACCAAGATTAAAAAAGTAATTAAAAAACATATATCTAAAGCCTTTAACAATGAACACATACAGGGAAAGAGAAAGTGGGAAACCCTAATAGATATAGAAAAAAAGCCAAATGAATTAGATCAAACCTCATTAATGATAATGCAGGAACCTGCATCTTGAAAAATCATTTTAATAGTGTTGACAAACTTGGTTTGATAGGAAATATATAATACTCTATTAATATATTTATAATTTTAATTTTTTGTTGACATGGAGCATGAAGCACATGTGTATGAATAGAATAACTATATTTAGGCTAGATGATGAGGGTTTTAAAACACAAATGTGTATTCGTAATGACTATGCTCACAATAACATCATTATAATTGTCATCATTGCAACAATTTGAACTACTTGAGGCTTATTTAATGTTTATGGGTTTGCTTTCTCTTTTTCTCACTTCCACTATCTAATGGTATATTTTTTTGTCCTAATAAGATGGGATTCATGAAAAATTTGTGTCCCATACCAATAATGAAAGGGATTAGATCCTTTATATGAAATATAGGTGCATTAAAGTGGATGAAAAAGATACAATTATCCTCTTTGAACATAATGAGATTTAGAAAGAAATGGTTGCCCTGATAAATTTCTTTTGATCTAGAAGTTTTTGGGTTCGGTCACTCATGAAAAAGAGTTACGATCTTGGTTTTTGGATCACTAAAAGTTAAAATTGAAAGATGATTTATAAATTTGTGCATTACTACAATTTCATTTTTTTCAATTGTATAATAAGACCAAGATATTATATTTCAACATGTGATTTTGTTTTTCCATAGATTAGGGTTATAGATGAATTCATGAAAACCTAGTTTAGAATTTTCATAAGAGTATCCAAAGGTATCCCTAATATGGGTAATATTATTCAACCTCCCAACATAGTTTTAGGTAGAATCCATTATTCCAAGGATTATAAACTCCCTTGTTGAGATAATTTTTATAAGTTTTAACCCCCATAGTAAGAGGTATATTGTTTATAAAAATACTTATTTTGAAATGTATGTGAGAAAACCTCTTCATTGAAGAGTATGGTTGAAATATTTAAAGGGATAGATGTTTAAAAAACCCATAGACTATGAGAACCTAGAATTTTTATGTTTAATGTTACACAACCATGGTCACGTACCTAAATATTACACCAAAGGAATAAATAATAATAATGAGATTAAAAAATAATGAATTTAAGATAGTCAAGAATAAAATATTTTTTTTACCTAATTAAGATAAAATAAAGTTTGTAGGGTATTATGAAGCTAAAATCAAACATAAACAATATCCAATTTTATGGAATTTTAATTTTCTGTATTTTAATCATGTTGATTCTAAAGTGACTTTGAATTTTTTTTTTAAAAAATAGGGTGAAATTTTCTCAACTTCTTCTGAAATTAGTCTTGAAAAAATAATACAAGCTCAATAAGGATCCATTTTGGTTTTTTTTACATATCTTTTATGATAGGTAAATTGGCTCTAGGTCTAAAATGCATAAAATAGTAAGTTTGAGTATAAATTTGAACACCCTTTTTGGGTTGCTATGGGTTGTTTAAAAACATCTATATCCACTCAAAATAGGTTCACATATTGGTCAACAAATGAATAAAAAATTAATATTCATCAACTCCTAATGTTATTTGACCAATAGTAATTTGTCTCTTTGAGACATTCTCTTTAACAAAGAGATTCTAAACATACCATGGATGTTTGATTTATTAGACACATAAAATAATGATATGGAATCTAATTATACATAAAATGAACAAAACTCACCATGATCAGATGAACAAATGGCTGAGATTAGTCTAATTATCAAAAACCTCAATAAGGAACTCACAAAATAAGACATTTTAGAGTCAAAGTATATAAACACATAATGCCAAATAGGGAGGTTCTTTCCATTGAAGTGGAATCATAAGTGGCTATGAGATTATTATTTTAAAATGACCAAGATTTCTATGATTGTATCATGGTAGTGGGAGAAAATAGGTAAGCCTTCTAGTAGTTTTTCATAGTGGTGAATCCACATCCACTATGATAGCACTAAAAGTACTACCCTTTAAGGCTCCATTAATGCATTATATTCATTCATAAATGATTTTGAGACTATTGTACACACCAATTCTAAAATTCACCCTTTTTGATTTTTACTGAGATACATGTTTTACCAAAATCATAAAACTATATCCCTTTTGGTGTTTAATCAAGTATTACATTAGTTTATGTTTCACACTAAACCAATACTAAGTAAGGCAAAATGAATAAAAAAATCTAATGTATTTCTATACTTTATTTTCCAATAAAAATTATATTGTAGTGAGGAAACAAAACTATACACTTAGTTGATTTCAAAACAATTCAAAAAAACACACTGAATCACAATCAAGGGTAAAAGTTGCAAGTGTCATAAGGATAAATTGAACACTTAAATTCATATCAATATGTTTTAAATAAAACAAAATACTATCCCAATACATATACAAGGTTTAAAAATATAAAGAGTGACTGGTCACATGACCATCTTCGATAAAAAATGTAACAAGTCAAGGGTGTCAAACGTGTTGAAAGTGTCTCAAAATTTACATGTAAGATTTTGCATGCCTGGTAAGAGGAAATTTTAAATATTTTTTTAAAAATTAAATAAATTATTTTTTATCAAAAACTATTTTGGGATGGGTATTTGAAGACATGACCTTGTATTTACAAGTGTCTTCAAAAAGTAGAGTAGACAACTCCCCTTTGACAAATATAAATTTATACATGCAAAAGATGACTTTTAAAATGTATTTGATTCATTATGATTTTTTAATAAAAATATTAAATGTATATAAAATAAGTATTTGTTGAGTCTATAGTAAAAATAATTAAATGTTTTTCATTTAATGAAAAAAAATAAGTCAACACACAGGGGCCCAGCATATGCTTCCACAGAAGATTAGCTAATTATTAATTCAAACATATATTAAATAATTTATTTAAAAATTATCACTAACTATTTAAAATTACATCAATCATTAATGGTGTACAAGAGGGATCTTGGTGCAGTAGGGAAGCTCAAAGAGGCTACAGGAGGCCAAACTAGTCTTTATAAATCACAAAATCACCTCAAAATGGCCAAACTAAGCATTTGGCACAATCAAAATTGAATTTTGTTGATAGAAAACTAATGATATATACTGAGGTATCACCTATGGTTCCCATTCTAGAGAAAAAAATCAGATCTTGAAAGGATGCTCCAGGTGACTCTCTAGGAGGCTCAGACAGGATAAATTAGAAAGAAATCAACATTCAAATGTCTAAAAGGGACAACAAAAGCTCAAGAACATTTATTTTTAATTATTTTTTTTCTACTTGGATGTATAATGGTGGATTTTGAGGTTGGGATCTTAGAAAATCCAAAATAAAGCTTCATATAGGCTCTAACATAAGTTTACAACGACTAGGAAGATTTTGGCAAGCTTTATAATAGAAAATCCAACCTTCAAACACTGAAATCTAGATACAAATGCTTTAAAATAATTATTTTTAAAATTTCATACCCCTCTTAGGCCATACAAAGATGGTGCAGAGGAGAGAAAAATATAGAAATCAGCTATAGGTGTCCAAATCATGTGAAGTAAAGGTCAAAAAATGCATCAAAATAACGAAACTAAGCCAATAGATTGTTCATAAATGAGTTTGTATGCACAAAAACTAAAAATATTCTAATTTCTATCTTTAAAATGATAAAAAAATGGATATAGGAAGAGAGAAAAAAATGAAATTATTCAAAAAATGCCTTAAAGGCTCTAAGGAAGCTTTGAAAGGCAAATTGATCATTTTTTAATAGATTTAAATGCCAAAAAATAGTAAATAATTTTGAAATAAAAATTTATTACTATATCCTTAGGTAGGATATCATGCCATAGGCCTTCAAAGTCCTCCACAAGGTTGAAAAAATCCCAAAAATGGCTCTGATTGGTCAGATCTAGCAATAAATACTTGAAGTGCACAAATCATGAACTTGAAGAAGTGAGAATCCCAATGACATTTTTATGAATGTGCCACGTGATATACAATAATATTTTTAATCAAAATTATCATTAACACATATCAATAAGTTTGATTTTTAGCCTTAATGCTTAATCACCACATCACTCACTCTAATGCCATGATAGAATACGCATAAAGAATGCATATCATTAATGAATATAAATATGAGATGAAGAGAAAATGCATACATGAAACCAACACAATGTATACATGGAAAAACCAATAAGAGGTAAAAAAAATCCACAAATATTATTCATATTATGAAAAACTCATAATAACCCAATATAAACTTTCTCCTCTTACTTCTCCTCAAATCTTCACAAAACCAAGATCGATTCAATGGAATGCATAAGCATCCACATAATATTTTACAATTTAAAATATCTATAACATAATATAATCCATTTTACCATTTTAGTATGATTGTTGGAAAATTAGGACCCTTTTCGATGGTCATATTACATGGACCTGACTTTATCCCCTTGGTTACATGGGTTGGCATCTTTGACTAAAAGATCATGATTGCAACCCAGACCAATAATTCAAACATTAATAATAATATGACTTATTATTCCATGAGAATTAATTCATTAATAATAAATCATATTATTCATCTAATTTTACAATTAATATATTAAGGGTACATAAATTCACCACTTAACCTTTACATGTTCTAACAATCATCGATTTTATTAATGAGACTATTAACTAACTTTCTAAGGCTAATACCTTTGTTAGTCATAATTTCGTGGGATAGGTGATATATAAGGTATATTTGGCCCATATCAATCCAACCAAAATTTTATTGGAGCCTTTGTTGAAGGTTTCCTTAGAGAGAATTGTTACTATTGTCATTGATCAAATTTTTGATATACTAACAATAACTTGAAACCTTGGTATGTAGGGTTGAACATAGGGGATAATATACAAATGCAAAATAAGTATAAACCCATGGAAGGTGATTTTAATTGGGCTAATAGAGTCAGACATTATTTTAAAAAATAATGTCTTCTTGATTCCCAAGGTTTAGTATTTGTATGACTTTTGGAATTTGGTCTTGATTCTTCGTACTTTCTCAAATTATTAAATTATATATAATTTATTGAACACTTTCTACTATATGTAATTTTTATCTAATAAAATATATCACGTGTTTTCAATAAAAAATAAAATTTTAATTTTATTTTAAAAACAATTATAATAGTAAAGACTTGATACTGAGCCAAATATACCTATTGTAGCTTGCTAAAATAAGGAAGGATAAAATTAGGTATCCTATCCAAAAATATTTATAAATATTATTCTAAAACATTTTAGGAGTATGGTTTTTGTTTATTTTAAGATTATTTTCATTTCAAATACAAGATAGGAAGCTTCTCCATGGAAACTAGATTTTAACAAGTGTGTGTTGGGACTTAAAACCAGTGAAATAAAGATTTGCAAAAGTTTAGAGATGAGACTCTATTTAGGTCTACCTTTTAGGTTATTAAATTTTCCTGATCAAAACCACTTAAACAATGATAATAATTAATTTTCAGCCACCCATATTCAAATCTATTAGGGTAGGAAAATATTTTTTTAATCCTTCCTTGTTAACAAAGTAGAAGCAGAAGAACCAACAATAACAACAATGATGATGATGATGATGATGATGATGATGATGATGATGATGATGATGATGATGATGATGATGATGATGATGATGATGATGATGATGATGATGATGATGATGATGATGATGATGATGGTGGTGGTGGTGGTGGTGGTGGTGGTGGTGGTGGTGGTGGTGGTGGTGGTGGTGGTGGTGGTGGTGGTGGTGGTGGGTTAATCCAAAAAATGAGGATGAATTTTTCATATTTGAATGATGAATAAGAAGATATGTAAAACTGAAAGTAAAATCATAAAATTCATGTAAATTCTAATAGTTGGTGTTGGGTAAGGAGGACTCTTTTATCCTATTTTTTTTGGGTAGTGGGATTGAATATGTGGATGATGTACCATGGTAAAAATTGAAATCATCTATTATATTTCTACCAAGATATACACATTAACTATCAGAAAGCAGAAAATGTTAAGGTTAAGGATGTGGAAAGAACACATTTGGTTCCATGTATAATTTTTAAAATATTATAATATGTATAAATATTCTTAAAAAAATAATTTGAAATGTTTTTATTGTTAATTTTTATAAATTAAATGAAAATTAGAACTTAAAATGGTATTATTTCCTAGTGGTGACTACAAAAATTTCATTTCAGAATTTATTAGGAGATAGTATATGAAGAGTGTAATTAAATGGGTATTTATTTGTCCTATTTTTTAGAATTCACATTTATATGGATAAGAGTTAAATTCCTATATATTTTTCCTTTTCCTTTTAATATGATCTAGTTATATGGGAAGGATCATATCAAGTTCTATCCTTTGTAGTGAATGTTCCATTATAAGGAACATATGCCATAATGCACATGTGATTTTCATATAGTTTGAGAGGATTATGAAATATAACCATACTTTAAAGATTCATAAATATATCTCTATTCAAATGGAAAATGGCATTTACTTCTATTAGCAAACAATTATAATAAATATTGATTATAAATTCTTTACTATGCCTTATTTTTTTGTGTGCAAAATTATATTTACAAATTAATTGATCCTTATCTTATCATATTATAGTATATTTTTTGAGTGAGTTAAAAAGTAAGCTACAGTGGTTTAAAAATTTCAAAGATAAATCTCAATCCCTTATTTTATGGATTGACTTGTAGAACTAAGATATGACAATAGTTATTTCCCCTCCTTGAGTCTTGTTGATACTTTTTAAGATTTTTGTTATTAGAATTTTCAATTTCATAGTGAAGGCTTTAATTTATGAATAGTATATCCAACTAATATAGAGATGTAAACTGAAAATATCTTAATACTATAAACAATATCCAATTAGTGTAGAATTTTAAATCAAAAATAACATAATATTATAAACAATATCCAACTAATATAAAGTTGTAAAGTGAAAATATCATAATATTATAAAAAATTTATTATAATGAGCCATATAATGAAAATTATAATATACATATTAAAATGTTTTTTTTTTATATTTTTAAAATTATAATTAATGATTAGTATAAAGATATGTATGAAAGAGAAGAATTATTGTTTGGATATAGAAAAGGAAAATCATTGTTGGGGAATTCAAAAGAAAATTGAATTATTATTTTTTAATATGTTTTTTTATAAAATTAAAATGTAGATCACTTAAAATTTCTGAAATTGATAGACCGACATTTGGTGGGTTTGTCTATGATGTTAATAATGATAATTTATTATGATTATTTATCATTTTTTTCCTTCTTGGATTATGAACTAGTCTATTTGATTTTGAACATGAAAGCATCCTTGAAATCTATGTACAAATTTGGTAGAATTAGATTAAAAGGACCAATTTACAAATAAAATAGTTACCATAAAAAGTATTAATTGATTCTAGAACAAAACAAGTGTTATCTTGCATAAAAATTAATAAGGGTTTTTTCTATACATAAAATAAAATCAATGTGATTAGATAGCACTCTAACGAATTCTTTCCAAGTTTTTATAATGTAGTCTAGCCATCTAAATATATTGTCAACACGTGAGGCCCTGTAAAAATGAGCATGATTTCTTGTTGTTGATTTAGTTTCTATGTAATTTCACTAGTTAACAAACACAAAATTATTATCATTTTATTACCCTTCCTTGCGATTATAAATTAGCATTGGCTTAATTGATCAATAATATTTAATATAAATGACCTACAATTTTAAAAAATGGTATATTCCATATGAAATAATGATAAATTCCCATTGTAATTATTGTTAATTGATGATAGCTTATGGAAGCACTAAGTGATTTATTTTAATTTTAGGATTGAAACAACTCTCCAAATTGTGAACCTTAAATTTATTTTAATATGAACTAAAAATATGGAAAATGTAAGTGAATATTATCTATAAAATATTGAATGTTGACAACAAGTTAAAAATATATCAAGCAATAATTTAACTAGTAATGGTGTAAGTTTACAAACATAAAGTTAAGTAAGTTTCAATTTTTTTTAAAAAGATAGTGTATTGAAATATTTGAAATTTTAATATTGTTACATTATTAAAGTCTAAATAATTCTCCTATTTTATGAAAAAAAGTTCAACTATAGAAAAAACATAATAATTTGTTATTTGAAAACAAATCATCATGAATAATTTAGTAAAATTTTCTAAATAATAAAAATAATAAAGAAACATTAATAAAGGAATAAATTAAATTCCATAGATTTTGTTTTTATTTATAAATGTGTATTTGATCAATAACCATGTCTACCTTACATATCAACTTGACAAAAAATTATACATCGCCCTTCAATATCCTAAATTTTCCCTAGCATTACACATGTGATTATTATACAAAATCATCATATACTAAGTCCATTTAGTAAAATATAAGTATTATTATATGATATAAGATAAAATACCTAAAAAATGAAACAATAATTAACAATATGTACTATTATGTAAAGATTTAGGATGTAGATGTAGACCAATTTTCATGGCTTCCTGAACTAATATTTCTTGGATGGTTTGTTGTATTAAGCAATGGTGAGATATTTATTGAAATTAAAGAGATATAGGAATACCAAGAAATGTACCTATTATTTATTCTAATATATCAACAATCATGTTCAAATATGGACATTATTGAAGTAAATCTCTTGTGCAAACCAACCCTACTTGTATAAATTGAGTTATGTTTGCCAATACAATTGATGTCTCTGATTCCTTAGCATCTCTAAGGAGGATATTATCTACCACTTAAAATATTTTATTTGTAAAATTAATGCCTTTCCATTTTGGAATATTGATTCCTTCAACAAACATGTCTTTTATTAGTATCATCCTTATTGAGAACCCAAAGAGTAGAATGCCATAAATATATACATTTCATTTTGTATAAATATCCCCCCACCCCTATACCTTGTAATAAAATTCAATGATATTTTATGTTTAACTCATTTTAAAAAGTGATAAAAAATTAAAAAATAAGGTAATGACAATGTATAGTTTAAAAATATAAATTATATATCGAGTGTAAAGTATTTATTAGATAGTTTAGTGTATTTGTTAAAGTCAATGAACATAAATAATTACAAAAAAATAGTTTGGTGATTCTAAATTCCACCATGTATGTAGTTATATCACTCCCTAAAATTACATTATTGAGTTTTATGTCACAATGAGTCACTTGCACAAAGTAATGATGATGTAGATATGTTATTTCTTTCACTACCTTCATTGATATTATTAGACAATCACTTAAATTTAGTCTACATTCATATGCACATTGATGTTATTACCACCTCTCCAAACATCTATTTGACATGAATGGAATAATAAATGATATAAAATCAAGGTGAGAACATTCATAAATATTTTTTTATTACATCATAGTTCCTAACCCTTTTTAACACATTTCATTCTATGCTCAAACATTGGTGAGAATTTTAATCTTGAAAATTGATAACTTTAATATAACATGTATACCATTACTGATAATACATTTATAAATAAAACCAAAATGACCAACTCCTAACATATTGGTTTGGCTAAACCAACATGTTACCTCTAGAATTTCTCCATACATTATCTATGTGGGTCGTACATTGAGGGAAAGGTTAGTCTAACTATATGTATCCTTCTATATTTGATTATATTAACAATGAAAGGGACATGATGAATATTGAAACACCAATCACAAATGGGACTATAAACATTTGGGAGACCAAAAATTCTTTGGAATAAGAACATCTCTAAAAATTTATCCATATACCATAGAGGTCAATATTTCCCATAATTGCTAGCACATCAAGAGTTGCAAAAACACCTCTCTTTGAAACTTTAAATGTTAACCGATTTGAAGAGAGATTGAGATGTTTAAGAATTTGAATTTCTTTGAATTTTATTGGTACGTTAGATGATAAATTATTTCTATGAATATCAATATATTAAATATTCTTCAGAATTGTTAGCGGTGATGGTATTGAGCCAACAAATGCATTCTAAACATGATTCAAATATTGTAAATGTGTTAATATTGATATAAAACTTAGAATTTAACTTGAGAATTGTTTGAGAGACACATATATAGTTTTAACCATTACCATTTTTCTTATTTCTAAAATATAACCTTGCAAAAAAGTTCTATAAATGTTGAAATAGAATTGAAAATTGTGAATACCTTTCAATTCTAGAGGTATATTTATTATTAACTTGTTTTAAGTTGATTTCACCTAATATAATGTTATGAAATTTCCTAAATCTGCATGTATCTCCTGTGAATTTTTTTTAAATGAATAATAAGCTCTCTTAGTTGTGTAAGATCACCAAGACAAACTAGAATTTTCCCAAAAATATTGATTTATCTCAATGATAACAATACAAGACTTTTCACTTGACCAAAAATTTTAGTAATTATTCCATATAAGTTGGTTTATTTGTAGATAAAATCTTTCAAGATATAGTAGTTGAATGAGTGTGGATGGAATGGTCCCATTGGAACTATTTTAACTTAAGCCTAAAACTATGAACTTTGTGAGCTTGAAAATATGACTTGGTATGTTTCCATGAATTTTATTAGAGTGTAATGCCAATACACTTGATAAAATTCTAATTAAAGATGGAAAAATGCCATTGATATCATTATTATAAAAAGTATTTTGTATGAAATAGGCAAATTTAGTCAAGTCTACTAGGATATATAGGTTTCTACTTAGGATCAAAAGATTATTTTATCCTAAGTGAAGCCATTTAAGATAGAACAATTTACCAAAATGTAATGGCATTGTGCCATTAAGTTAGTTACTATGTAAGTTAAGGACTTATAGGAGAGTAAAATTAGTTAGGGAGATTGGGATTTCTCCTATCATTTGGTTTTTCCCTCATAATTGTTTTTATAACTTTGACACTTTACCAATTTACCAAGAAAGGCATCGAATTGAGTTGTTGTCAAATAATGATAAATTGTGGATATACGTCTAGTTAAAAAGGCTAGGGTAATTGGTGATGTTAATTTATTGTTATGAAGATAAAAAATTTATACTTCAGTAATTTTTTTTCACCAAATTCGAAGTAAATTAAAGAGGGAAGGTTTCTTAGGGAAGATGGGATTGTGCATGTCATTTTTTTTATTTAGAGGTAATTGCTTCAACTCTTTTTGTTTTATGGTTTTATCCTATAACCTTATATTTTAGGTTTATTCTTCAGAACATTTCTGAATTTCTAATAGTTTTGAGGGGCTCTCCAAATGAGTTTTTCTTCATTTTGTTAAAAAAATTTTAAAAAAAATTACTTTAGATTGGTTTATTTATGCATTTTGGTTTACTAACTTTTTTTTACTAGTTTGTTGTGGTTAACACCACCAATAAAATTTAAATTTATATGTTTATTTTCATCATCTATTTCTAACATATCTCTATTTAGATCTCTTTGTTTTATGCTTTTCTATCATTTTTTTCTCTGTCATTAGTTTATCTTCTCCTAGAGCCTTTATTCCAAGTTTCTTATTGGCTCTTATCAAATTGTCATCTTTGTTTTATAGCTTTTATTTTTGGGATTATCATTTTTTTTTCATTTATGTGTTTCTATCCCTCCTTATTGGCCATCACCTCTTATTGTTGTTCACATTTTACTCTACAGTTTTTTCACACTTCCCCCTCTTCTATTCTATTTTTATTTCCTATTCATTTTCACACTTCATATTTCTATTTGAATTCACCTGATTTTAGTCCTTGTATTTATGACCATGTGTTTTGCCTTTTGTTTTGTGTTCAGATCATTATGTTATCACTTGTGCATTACTTCTATGTCAATTGTCTTTATTGAGATTTATTAATCTTGTTAGGTGTCCTTTGTTTTGTTTAGTATATTATATTTTATTTTCATACAAAAATTATTTGTCTTAGGTAGGAATCAAGCTTCTTTTTAGTGCATTATGTTTTTGTCTCATATCTCTATGACTTGGAAAGGGAATTCAAAGTAGTTATTTGTCTAATTCACTCTTTTGTTTCCTATGCATGCTTTAAAATAAGTACATACGAATTCTAATTTTTTTCTTGGTTTTATTATAATTTTTTGTTTAAAATATCAAAACAAAATCAAAAAGATATAAACCAAATCATTTAACTTTTTTTCAAAATACTTTTCCAATGTAGAATGAAAATGTTTTAGTCTTCAATATATGTTTTTTTTAAATTTTTATAGTGATTTATTATAAAAGTGTAATGGTTTATTTTTTAAATTTAAAGCCCTTTTAGTATGAAATTGAATTTAATTATTATCTTTTACTAAAATTTGACATGAATTTTTATCCTTTAGTAACATATATTGTTATTTTAGAGTGGATTACATTTACAAGTTATATGGTTTCTAAATTGTTATAATTGGTTATTAATTTTTTTTGTATCAATTTTTAATTATTTAAAAACCATTATAATAATGTTTTTTGTTACAAATTTTATGGTTCTATAAGTAAAATCTTACATTTATTGAATTTTTAGATAAGACCTTGCAAGCAAGTACTCATTTTTAGCATTATTAGGTTTTTTCAGTAATGATGTTAAAGTTAGCCATTTTTTAATCCTATAAAATGATTATCATCAAATTTATCTTAAAAATTAATAAATTATTGCACTCAAACATGAAATTAAAAGTAAAAATAATACAATTTGTACCTTGCATAAGTTAGTTATTAAACTTCAAACTAATTTTCAAAATCAAATGGAGAACATGCAATCCTCCTCTATGATGTAAATTAAAAATTTGAATATTTTTCACTTGATCCTCATTTGAATGATGAAACTAGTTGTGGTTTTAAATAAAATAAAACTTATTTAAACACTTATTATAGAAACCTTGATTTAAAAATCATACACAGTATGTACCATTTCGGTGGCACACTTAATAAGTGTGAAAATGGTTTTTTTTAACCTATTTTTTTAAAACATAATGAAAATTGTAAAGGTATTATATATAATGCTTCACATGATTCTAATAAAAATTTCACATATTATTATCATCCTCACTATAGGAATTATAATGTACCTTCTTTTGATTTTAATGTTTCTAATACTCATTTTTTGGTTGAAACTTATAAACCTTATACACATTAAATAAAACATGTGCATCATATATCTAAATATTGGAAATTACATCCATTCAAATATTGTGATAAATCTATGTATGCCACTCTGCATTGTTAGAAAATGATTAAATCTCCTACCTTTAAGGGTAAAAAAGCTTGGATTCCTAATAATGATGAATCTTATAATGACTTTGATATGCCTTCATGTGATGCTTCTTTGATTTTTTCTCGATACATATATTTTACTAGCAAAACATATTTTTGTCTCTATTTTAATTAACTAATTCTTCTTTATTACATTCTTTTATTTTTGTTGTATAGAATATATCATTTTATTATGTTGACTACCTTATTTTCATGTAGGATATAAAATTTTGTGATGGAATTTATCTTCACTATAATTTCATATTTTTTACAACTACATTTATTACATTATTCATGTAGATTGTATTTTTGGTATAACACTTATTTAAGTTGATATATTGATGTTAGCTTGTTTTTGTTTTTAGTATTATTGAAAACTTCTCTTTTTATTGGTTTTTATTTCATTATGAATTGACAACATTATTTAAATAGGATTATTCAAGAGTCTTATTGATCACACTTTATTCCAAGTGCAAATTTTAGTGACAACTTATATTCTTTTTTCTCTAAACTTTTGTAATTCATCTTGAAGGAAGTTTCTATTAAGGTGGAGTATCATGTAATTTCAACTTCATTCTTTGTTTTTAAAATATTTTCTCCACTTTTGTAAGCTCAAATTAGGCTTAAGGGGGAATGTTGAAGAATTAAACGTAATTTAGGTCCTTCCAATAGGTTTGTAAGCTTATTTTAATTCGTATATGTGTGTATATTTATTGTATTTATATACTCATTTTAGTCTACTTTTTTGAGGTGTTACTAACCTCTATATTACACTTGTTAGATTTGTAATCACTTTATTGTAACTATTCTCCCCCCACATGGCACACACATCCTCCCTAATTGTAAGAAGATTGAGGACACATGACACATATGCTATAGATTGACCTTGTAACTACTTTTATCTTGTATCTCTTTATAAAGAATTCTAATATCAATTTATTCTTATCTTGCTATTATAATATAGCAACAATCATATTGATGTAGTATTCATCTTGCATCCTTCATGATCTCTTGGGATAAGGCCATTGCTCTCCTAAATTATTCATGTTATTATAATTGGATATTCTTGTTTCATGATTTCAATACTAGTGTGTAGTTTTTATCCCTTTGATGGTCTACCCACTTGTCATAATTGCTTCAACTTTGTGGTTATTACTCACTTAAAGGTAACCTTGTTACTTAATTTTTCTTGTTTATTCAACTATTAATTTAATCTTAAGAAACATTTCAGTCACCTGCTTGTCAATGTGTTTCTTTCAGTATATCCATAAATCTAGAAATGAGGTTGATTGTAATCATAATGTCTGATCTAGTATCAAAAGAATAAAATAGACTTATCACTAAACTCATGTACCATGTGGGGTCCACATTATTGTCATAATATTCTTTGGTTAATTTCAAACTTGTCTCAGATGTGGTAGATATTGAATTTTTGTCCAGTATGTTAAACCTCTCCAAAATCTCCATTGCATATTTGGAAAGGAATATAAATATGAATTCATTTCATTTTATTAACTTATATACCATGAAATTAATTCAATAAGAATAAATAAGCCATCTAAAACTCATTCTTCATGATTGTTTTCACCTCTTATATGGATTGATTTACATTTTTGGAATATATTTGATCATCTAAAAATAAAAAAACAATCAAAATACCTTTTTTACTTGCTTTTATATAAAAAGTTAGCTCAAGATTTCATTTTCTAAAACCATTGATAAACAAGTATTAATCTATTTGACTATACCATGCCATTGGTGCTTGTTTGAGCCCATACAATGTGATTTTCAGGCTATATACCTTGTTCTCATGACTGATAATTTTATATCTATGTGATTTTCCCACATATACCTCTTATTCTAATATAACACTCAAGAATGTTGACTAGACATGCATTTGATGCACCTTCCATTTATGTAGGGCACCTATGATAATGATTTTTATCATTGGTTCTAGCCTTTTTATAGGGCAAATGTCTCATTGTAATCATGTCAAAGACTTTGCTTATATACTTTCATTTCTAGTCTTACTTTGTGTATCTTAATCTTTCCTTTGGGAGTGTTTTCTATTTATTAAACCCATTTCACTCCAATGACTTATTTTCCTACTAAAAGATATACTAGTTCCCATATATTATTTTTTTAATTGCATACAATTCATCATCTATTGATTCACACCACTTGTTATCCTTGATTATTTACTCAAAATAAATAGGATCAACTAATAATAAAAGAGAAAAATTCACTGTTTCATCTTCATTTTTGTCATTTTTTTATTACTCATAGAAATATTTCAAGATTTCTGTCCTTAGTAACCATTGACTTGAGTTGGAGGAGGATGATGTTGATTCATGAGCTATTCCTTGACCTTACTTTTATCTACTGCCACTAGATGATTCTACCCCTTTTGAAATATGGATCCAACTTGGTGTATGGTTAGTTGTACCACCTTTGATTGTAGCTTGAATAAAAGGTCCACTAGCCCTTGTTTGTGCTTATTTCTATTATTATTTTTCATCCCATGTTGCACCCTCCATGAATTGAACATTTAAATTGATTATATAACACGTAAGCCTTTTATTACTCACTGTACCCAATGAATATACATTTCTATCCTTTCTCATCCCACTTTGTCATTTCTTGTTTGGGCACATGTGCATATGCCACACATCTAAACACTCTAAGGTGTTCAACACTTGGTTTTTGATAACTTCATGCTTCTTGAAGGATAATATCCTTAACACTCTTATTTAGTGAAATATTTATCAAACATATGATTTATATTATAGTCTCAACCTAAAATTCATTAGACAAACGTTTCACCTTTATCATGTTGTTTTCCATCTCTTATATGTTTTACTTCATCCTCTCATCTAAACCTTTTTCTTAAATTTTGTATAATTCATTTTAAATTAGTTATTTATTTCATTATCTTTAAAAAAGTTAATAAACTCATTTGAAATATATTCTCCACCTATCTATTCTCAAGATATTTATAGAATGGCTATTTTGATTCTCATCCATGGTCTTGATTTCCTTGAAGGTTTTAAATGCCTATGATTTGTTCTTCAATAAATAAATCTATGTCTTCCAGATGAAGTCGTATATAAATGTCATGAAATAAAAATTACTACATAAGGTGGGAATATTCATTGGATGAAAAAAATATGAATATATTAGCTCAAGATGAATTCTTGCTATCCATGACTTGTGCATGAGAAATGCACTCCTATGTCCTTTTGCCAAAATGCAACATTCACACACATTGTTTGATTATTCTATAAGGGGAATCCATTTCACTATTTCCTTATTGTGAAGATAATTCATTCATCTAAAACATAAATACTTGTATCTAAGGTTGCAAAATATAGATTCATCCATGACTATTAATTTAAATGATACTACAAGTTCACTTTGTGATATTGAAGCAGACACCATATTGATTATCATCTTGACTACTGTAATATGATTATTTCATTCACTTATATAATAGATTATTCATTCAACATCTTCAAAATTTTCCTTACACACATTTTAGGCAAGTTGCCTAATGTTACTTAGGTTGTACTTCAACCCTAGCACATAGTAAACATCTTAAATTTGTCATTTGTCACCTTGCCTGGTATGAATAGAAATGCCACCTTTGTATGTGAATAAAATGTTATCATTATCTATCATCTTCACCTCTAATTTTATTGACTCGTTAATATGGTTAAACAGTTATTTCATCCCACTCATGTGATTAATACAACCACTATCCAAATACGAAATATCTCTAGTGCTTTGTTTAGCTATATTTCATGTTACAAAGAACCTTCCAAGTTTATAATTACTATTATATATAACCTCTTATGTCTTCGAAACATTTTATATTTATCTATTCACATTATATTGTTTCATTCTACACTCATCAGCATAGTGTCCATACTTCTTGAAATATAATCATTTTACATTAGACTTTCCATAAATTTGTGTAGAACCACCTCTTGAAGTATTTTTGATCTTGTCTCTTCCTCTTCCATGTGATTATTGATGGTTATGTCTTCTAACTATTGCGATTTCTTCCTCTAACATTATTTATTTCTCCTCTCTCCCATCCTCTTGTACTGACATTGGCCTTGAATGCTTATTCATTGGAGGAAGTGGTTGACCTATTCAAAGTTTATTCATGGATTTATAATGAACCCATTAGCTCATCTATTATCATTTATCTTAAGTCCTTAGAATCATAAATTACAACAACTATAAGGTTATATCTAATTTAAATGTTCCTAATACCTTCTCTACAATTTTATGATCTTTAATAAAGTCACCATTTGTCTAAATTTTATTTATTATGTTCATAGTCCTTATAGATAAGGCATTAGTCGAGTCATTTTCTTTCATCATCAATGTCTCAAAGTCCTGTATGAATAATTGCAACTTCACAACCTTTACCTTGTCAATATTTTAATAGGCAATTTTTAGAATATCCCAGGTTTGATTGAATGGACAGATATTGATATCCTTGGATAAATTGAATCAGATAGTGGCATTTGGATGTATCTAAGACCTTTCACATCTTTCTTTATATTCCCCTTCAATACATTTATTTATGATTAAGTGAGGGCATTAAATGTTTCCATGTCTAAAACATTTGTGTATCTACCCTTTAAATGTTTGCATAGTTATTATGGAGAAAATACAGTCTTCATCTTAATACAACATACATCATAGTTATTCTACTCAAACATAAGAGTCTACTACCAAAAAATACTAGTTTCCATATCTAGAAGACACTACCAAACTAATGCCAAATGGGTATCCATAAAACCAAATGGAGAAAACACTCTAATGGTGTTGCTCAAGTATATCTCTAAATTTTGAAAACTATGTAGTTGGTTGGCTCCTGATAAATCCCACAACTAAAAGTATGAGGCTGAAAACATAAATAAGGGTGATTTCAAGATAAAAAAATAGTGAAGTGAGAGATTTAATGGAAAAAACACATATTTGCATATACTATATTACTTTTATAACTCTATTAGAAACTTATTACAACTTCTTAATACTTATAACTATAGTTGTTGCCAAAAATATTACAAATTGTCATATTCTTGCTTCATATTGGATGGACTACATGCTATAGTATATCCTCTATTTTTTCCCTCTATTATGTTGTAACTTATATACTCTGACTTCTATCATTAAAACATCCTTCTTTTTATACTAAATCTTCTATTCTACTTATTGTTTCTCCTTATCTACACTCTATCTTTCTATTTGTATTCTACTTTATTTTCTATAATATGCTATTTATTCTCTTCTTATCCTTACATTTTATTCTTATATTTTGTCTCATTATCCCTTTTTTCCTTAGTCTTACTTGTCGTCTACTTACCTCCATTTTGTCAAACAACTTCAACAGATGATAACAAATTCAAAATTTAAATTATATGCATTAAATTTTGGTGTGTTTAAATACAACCATGGTGGAACTCTATAACTCGGATAGGTAGTTCAATGTAAGAATAAAATATTTTAATAAAATTCCATTCCAAATTGTAAAATGTGATTTTTGTTTTAAAATTATTCCTTCTTGATAAGGTGAAAAGAAAACTTGAGGTGGCAATGAAATTTCTGAAACAAATAAAATTGTCTTCCAATGAACTTTCAATACATTACAATCAACACACCCTATCATGTCCAAGTCTCCCTTCTTTTAAAATCAAAAATACAATATTTATTTCCCTAGTCGACATGATATGTCATGGCCAATGTATCCCTTGTGACATTTTTGCCCAAGAAGACTTTTAAGGGACCAGTGTATAAAGCTAGTTCTAGGTCATACAAACCATTCTTATGAAAATAATCCATGATTATAAGGTTTTACAATTAAAAATGACATTTAGAATGAAAACAAACCAATTAAAGTCCTTGTGAGAATAGCAGGAAATGAAAGTCCAATTTTAGGTGTTGTGATGGGGAGACCAATCTTGCAAAGAATTGAGTGGTTTGAGGGGGAGGAAATGTTTAAAAGTGAGAAGAGCATGTTTATCAAAATAATGAGAAGGATAAGAATAACATAATTGTAGTGTAGATAAAAATAAGATTAAAAGAGAAATCATCTTCATTTTGATTTTAATCATTGTAATGTTGAGTTCACTTTCAATACATATATTTGTTTTGGGTAGTGGATAGGGTTTACATATTTTGATTCAAGTAATAATAAGGATAAGAATGAAAGATGAGATCCTATGAGTGTATTACAGAGAGAAACAAGACGAAAACAAAAGTCATCATCATTTTAATTTCAATCTTTATAATGTTGAGTTGAATTTCAATAATTGTTTTTGGTAGTGGATAAGAGTTGCATATTTTGCGGGATTAATGGATATTGTTTGATGCCTTATGAATAATTATAATTGGCATATTTTCTATTATTATTAGAAAAATAATGGAAGAAAACATCGTTGTGAATAATTGTAACCCCGATGCCCTGTTGCAACTGGCACATTTTGTATTCTTATGACAAAAATCGTGGAAGAAGATATTCTTTGATACTTTTGAATAACTACAATGAGTATATAATTTATTATTATTAAAAAATATGGATGAAAGCATCATTGTGAATAATTACAACTAGTATATTTCTTATTCTTATTAAAAATCTTGAAACAAAACATGTGGGCCATAAATAATTGCAGCCCCGTACAATTTACGTTCCACTCACTCACGGAAGAAGATAACATGCGGCCTATGGAGTCATGAATAATAACTATGTGAAATGTTTTTATTCAATTAGATAATTTCAAAACGTATAATGTGATTTCAATTTGCAAGATATTCCTTCTGAACATGATATGACATGCCCAAGTCACCCTTGTGACGTTTCTGCTCCACAACACTTTTAATGGATCAGTCTATAAAGCTAGTTTTAGGTCATACAAACCATTCTTATGAAAACAATCCATGATTATCAGGATTTATAATTTTAAAAAATGACATTTTGAAATAAATTCAACCAAATAAGGTTGAGGACTCTTTATGACATTTGACTTAATTTTTAACATTTATTTTATATGCATATATTGAAATCAAAGGTTTCATTTGCTGTAAATTTGAAGACCCACGTTTACACACTTGGTTTAAATTTCACCATTAAAATTCATGTGTAAATTTCAATTTAGATATGGATGTTGAATTTTTTACATTGATTTGTAATTTTTTGACTCTAAGCTTTGATGTTTCAATGAACACGATAGATGTCATAGTCCAGTCTCCTTTGTCTTATGATATTATCTACAAATTTTATTAATTCAACATGAAAATATGGTAAGAATTATGGTACAAATTTTTAAATGTCAATAATGGGCAAAAATTTCATCATTGAACTACATTAATATTGTAATGTATTATGATATCTTATTCTAGTGTTATACTTTTTGATATTGAAATAAAAAAACCACCATTTATCCATTCAAATTTATGCATCTCTTACCTTGCATACTTCCACATTGTTGCAAAAGACCTTCACAACATATATAGTAGTCTATGGAAGTATTCATAGAGTTTTTGGAGCTCATATAACCTTAAAACATCAACTCAGGATTGCAAATCTCTACTTTGTGAGCCAAGCTTTAGAAAAAGGTATTATAGTTCAATATAGAAACTTAAAAAAGAAAGTAACACCCACTCCAAGTTGTCTCACACTATCTAAATGAATCTTCCAAATTTAAGGCATCACAGTTAGATTTCTCTTTAACCCTAATATTTAGATGTGGGGATCTAGTGTTAAGAATATTAAAATAGTTCTAATACTAGGTTGATAAACTAATTTATAGTAGACCAATTAGTAAAAAACTTAGAGAAATAATATTATGAATCTATAAAACTAAGATTTCTAAAAATAATAAAATATAGTTAATGAAAGATATTGATATAAATATGAAATAATTGTACTTAGCTGGTTTACTATGCACAAACAGATATGAATTGGAAACATGTGCAAAGTATGTAGTATTAGTGTTTTATAATAGTCTTCACATTTTGACAATTTTAATTTTATGGTGACAGACCCTACCACCAGATCTGGACACTAACATCAATGCTAGTGTCCCACTATAACGTAAGTGTCTATTACTGAATTATGATTGGATCTTGGTGCAACAAACATCATTTTTCATAATTTTTTGTAACATTTATATTGATGTATTCAGATATAGGATATTGGGTGTCACTCTTCACTAATTGATCATACCTTATCTCTTCAACCTTCTTCACCCTTGGAATGAGTTTACTGAGAAATGAGTTAATAGCTCATAGTGTCAAGCTATCCCAAAGATACATCTACAAATAGATGTTGTCTACATAGCCAATAATACAAGGAGGGCCATAGACTTTTTCAATTCTCTCCTATGTGTTAGAAAGTGTGTGCATAAGGTTGAAATTTATTATATGAAGATGCATGCAACTATCTAGCTTGTAATTTGATATAAATCAATCATGGGATTTTATTTGAATGTTTTAGACCTATGTCATGATTGATCCTATGCTTGATCTAAAAATAGGGATGAATAGTGAAAGGTAAAGTACCTCTATAGTCAATTGATTTAGATTTAATAGGTATTTTCTTAGTATTTGCTAGATTAGGAATGAGAAGGATTAGAATTGTATTTATACCACACCATTTTAAAATATCTCATGCTAGGGTCTAATAAAACAATTAGGTAGACCCATAGGTTTCAGTCATTTTTTAATTTGGATGACTTTTGGATACTACACACTAGATATGGTTCTAGACACTACCGTCAGTAGTAGTGTCCCTCTATGGTCGATAGTGTTTGGAGGGCTATAAAACATGTATGGATTTGAAACTGATAAAGAATTATGTTTATAAGGTTTTAATATTTTTATGTATTCTAGGTACCTTGGGTCATTATAATGATATGTATTAGACTAAAAGATATTCATATAGGCATAATAAAATGGTGAATGTGAGCCTTTGATAGTAGTTTGGTCTAGAATTCAATGATATATCCCTAATGGATATTTTTCAAATGTACAAGATTTAGATACTATAAATATTCTATTTTAGTGTCTATATACTGTCCCCCTTAGTCTAGTAATGTATAAGGATTAAATTACTAGTTTAGAGACTTGGGTGTGTATAACACACCTTGCCTTTATTTGAGCCAACATTGAGTACTTTGTTAGTGTATTAATTATAACCAAGATCATGTTAGAGGTTAAATTAGTGCATCTAATCTAAATTTTAAATATTTTAAATGCTTGAAAATAGGGATAGAATGGAAGGAGTAGATATGTGTGTTGATGCAACCACGTTCCATCTTGATGCTTTGAATTGGTAAATATGCATTCTTATAAATCATTAAAGTAGGAGAATATTTATAAATAAACCTTGGTGATATAAATAGGGAGATAATGAGTTATTATTCCCCCAATTTGGGTTTAAAGATAAGTTGTGACAGGACCATTAAGATCATTATATTTTAATTGCATAATTTAAGTGTGAATATATATGATCTAGTGAGGGTGAGTGATTTAATCACCTCATCTTATAAATTTCGTGTGATAGGATGATTTAATGACTCCAATATAAATAAGGAGAGGCTAAATTGATATAATCACTTAAACCTATAAAATGAACTAACCTTTGAAGTAGAATGGGCTTGACAATAATACATCTTAGTATAATCAATGTGTTTTCTTGAATAGTATAATTGGTATATTTTACATTTTTTTGTGTAATAACATGGCATATGAACAAACAATATTATATATCTGAGCTAAAATATGGGTATAAAAATAATACCAATGTATAGAATTTTTCCACAAACATGTATTGGAATCATATAACTATGAAATGTAGAAAATTATAAAATTAGTGAAAGCGTGGAGGACATGTTTCTATGAAATGACCCCATTTATATGCCCCCACCCCTCTCTTGAAGTGTGGTAAGTATAATGTAGTAGTTACCTTACCTCATATTTATTGATAAACATATAATCTATGTATGGATCAAGTAGCATACATGAGTAACATTCCTTGGTAGATATGGTAATGAGGCACAGAGTATGTGATGACATCAAGTCACCAAAATGCATGATGAATATCATGGAAATGTTTGAAATGTAACAATAAAATCTCACCAAATAATCAATCATGTACAGAAGATAACTCAATGTAATCCGAAGGAATGGTCCAAGGATACCTCATATAACGGGCATATTCAAACATTGTATAATCCATAAGAATGACATAATAAAATGTCCAATAAACATACAATAGAAGATAGACAAACAATAAGGAACATATTCAAATTTTCCATAATAAAGAAAATAATAAACAATGTAAGACAATCAAGGAAGTGACAATGTAAATAAATGAAGTATAAGTAGCCAACATAATAATATTAGACTAATCCCTACAGATATGTGTTAGAAAAAATTTATGTATCATAACATATCAAGCACTTTGTGAATGATATCACCATGGATATAGACATGTTTAATAAATATAAGATAAAACATGATAATTTACAAATGATCATAAAGTATATGTATCTTGAATCAATTATGATCAAAGAAGTAAAAGCCACCAATATAGTATATGATTTGAGAAGAGGAAAGGTCCAAAATCTACATGTACATATATCATGTGTCTAGATATGTCTATGTCATACTCAAAGAGTATTGAAACATATGTGTATATAGGAATTAAATGATAAGCTATCTAACAACATGAAGTAAATAACAAAGATGTTAAGGAGCTAGTAAAATCTAGTAATGTTGAATATTTTCTATAATTTCGCGTTTATTTAAATGTTTTGTATTTTATATTTATTTATGTTTTTGCATTTTTATAATATTTGATAAGAAAAATTATTTCCTATGATCCCACCTAATGGATGCTCATAGTTATATCCAATATTAGAATAAAGTACGTGAAAATAGTGGTGCTTCAAAGGAACATGTATACGTGTCATATACGGATATATAGAATCAATGGTACTTTTTGTATGTATAATAGGATTTTGAGCTCATGATATAACAATATAAGCAATCGATGTTCATGAAACCCATCATTAAATGATTTATGGCTTATTTAAATTAGCTACAATTCAAACATGTTTAGTTTATCTAAATAACTGAGTATGTTGTGTAGGATTAGATGAAGATTTCTTGAAATCCAATGTGTGTCTTTGGTGTAAATTACTCTCGAGTACAAGGTACCTAAGAAATGGGATTTCTTGTTGCCTACTATTTCTCATAGGATTAGCCTTTGTAGGTTTGATAATTTTTTGTTTTATAATAAACTTATCTTATTCAAAGGGATGTTTATGTGGAATTTTAGAAATTATTACTACCCTCTTAGTATGAACATATTTAATACACCCATGCACTATGGAAGGTACTTCATGGAGTATTTGTATTCAAGGTCTTTCTAATAACATATCATAGAATTTAGTATGTGGAATAATTTATAAGGTGGTAACCATATTTTTCGGACCTACTGGTAAAGATAAATCAATATCACTAATAACATGTTGTGATGTGCCATTGAGTGGTCTAACCATTTTGGTCAAAGGGTGTAAATAATCATGTCCATATCCCAAATGTGTAAGTAGTGTCATGGTACCTACCTTTTCTCTAACACCATTTTCAATTAAAATAATATATGTAGGTTCATGTTTGAGTTATTCTCTAATAAATAATTAATTAATGTCTAAGTCATCATCAACTATTTTAATGTCATTAAATGTAAAGGGTGTTCTATAAGCCATTGGAGGTAATGTTCATGTATAAATAACAATAAATGCATCTAATGGGTGACCATAATATGATGGACGTGGATGTGCATTGTTTGATATTTTTACTTACAGATCCTTCTTAGAATGATTTTGAAAAGGATTCTTAATTATTTTATGTTTTTGGTGATCACTAGCTTGTGAACCTGATTCCTTTGGAAGATCATCTAAGGTAATATGTTAATTATTAATAAGGTCTAGAATTTTATTATTAAAAGTATAAAATTTATTCATATAATTTTTAAGTCCTTGATGATAGTCATAATTCATTAACAACATATCATTTGGATAGAGGTGAACTCATATCAACCTCTATGGCAGGAGGGAATTATATGATATGATGCTCCATAATATTCTAAAGTAAATAAATTATATACTCATGTAATGGTGTAAATTACCTCTCAGGTGCACTGGTTAAGATGAGTCGATAATGTTGTTGTGACATTGCATTAACCATTATGGTTTTTTTTTTGTTTTTAGGCAATGTAGGTTTTACTTTATAGCTTGGTTTGATATGAAACTTGGTATTATATGTAGTCAATATGTTTTATACATACTTGAGATTGTTAAAGGAAATAATTTTCATTTCATGATCTCCAAAAATATCACAAAAGTCATCAAAAGATTTGAGACCTTTTAAAACAATGGACACATGTAATGGAAAAATAAAAATTTCATTTAAAATGTCTTTTAGTTGTATATCTTCCATTAATTTTTAATTTTGGCCAACATTGTTTTATATCTAAAATTATATTCATTGATAGGATTATTGGTTCATTTTTAGATGTTTGTAATTTTAGCATATGACATGTTTTGAGTGATGTTGATAAAAAAAATGTTCTAGGAACTGATTGGCTAGAGGATTGAATGATTTCATTGATTAGAGTGGTAATTCGTAGAACCTTCATAAATCATAGTCCTTTTGGATCCATGGAAATAATATATTCAAAACTTTATCATTGTAGGCATAATCAAGACATGATAGATAGAAACATAGAAGATAATGTTCATGATCACTATTTCTATCATAAAATGTTAACTTGGGTGAAATAAAACCATTTGGAAATGGGTTTAAGTATATTTTAGGTGTAAGAGGATTATGTAAAACCTCTTATGAATCAATATCATAACGTGACTTCATATAATTTTCCTCAATGTTAATAACCTTACCTTGAAAAGTTTTATAATTTGTACAAGATCTTAAACATTTTGATTATAAATATTTGGATTTTTATAAGTCACCAATGGAGGTACATAAATGGATTTTTTCGATATAGGCATTCAAACTATTAATTAGGTTTGTTTAATAATATTTACAATGGAGGATGTAGCAATTATAAAATTTGTTTTGGGTAACAATACAATGTAAACACTTAACTCATTCCCCCATTATATGTATGAAGTGATGTTATGCTCAAGGGGAGGTGTATTTGTATGGAATAAATTTTAGGTCCACCTAAGTATTCACCATAACTAATTTATGATGGCTTAGACATATAATTTTTACTTATCTCATCTCTTGTAACATACAAAATTTCATCCATTAAGGACTTGTTATTGAGATGAGTGACTAGTTATTCCTTATCTTCTATTTGAAAAATAATATTGTGATTAGAATTTTTCACTAATTATAGATGAAAAATATAGAATTTGGAAAAAAAACATAACACAATCACAAATATGAAAAATAGAAAACCCTAAGACAATCTAGGGTTAGAGACCAAATGTCGAGTTCACCAAATGCTAAACCATAAGTTTTTAGATGTGTAGATTTAGGGTTAATAATATATAAATAGTTATAACAAAAGGGTGATAATTTTAAATATGAAATACTAAATATTAGAAAACTTATATTAAAAATATACTAAATTTATACAATTAAGATTATTAAAAATAGTAAAGTATAACTATTGAAAGTTATTACAATAAATAAGAAACAATGGTACTCAGCTAGTTTACTATTCATAGATAAATCTAGGCTATAAAAACATGTAAAGTATGGATTTTTGGTATTTTTTATTGGTCATTAAATTATAAAAATTTCAATACTATGGTTAGTGACAATAGTATCAAATCTGGCACTACTGTCAATGGTAATTTTTGACTATGATGTACGTGTCTAGCATGCAATAATGAATGGATTTGGATGTGTGTGATATCATAATTATGGGTTTTATTTCACCTATATACTAATTTATTTAGATATGGGATATAATTTATCTCTATTCACTAATTTATCAAATCCTAGATCTTTACCCTTCTTCACCCTTGTAATGAATTCATTGAAAAATGCGTTAGTGGGCTCACAATGTCAAGTTATCCTAAAGACCCCTTTATCAATGGGTGTTTCCCACATAGATAGTGATCCAATAATGAACTCATACTTATTTATTTATCACATATGTGTGGTAAAGTATGTGCACAAGATTTCAATATACCCTATGAATTTGCATGTTGTGATCTAGTTTGTAATTTGAAAAAACATTACTCGAGGGTTTTTATACGTTTTATACCTATGCTATGACTAATCATATGCTTGATGTAAAAATAATAATAAATAGTGTAGAATATAGTTATTTTTCATTCAATTTATTTATATTTATTATGTGTTTTATTTGTATTTCATAGATGAGGAATGAGAAGGATTAGACTTTTAGTTATACCACACATTTTTAAAATATCTCATGGTAGGGTTCAATAAGATAATTAGGTTGACCTATAGGCTTTGACCATTTGTAATTTGGATGAATTTTGGATAATAAAATTATAATTAGTGTACCTTTATGGTTGGTAGTGTCTAAGGGGATAATGAACATGCACGACTCTTAAAATGAAAGAGAATGATGTTTATTAGTTTTTAACCTTTATGTGTAGGCTATGAGACATAGGTCATCATAATGACATGGTATGGACTAAGAGATAAGTATTTAGTCATAATGAGATAGATAATGCTAGACTTTCAATGTTTTATATGTCTAAAATTAAAGGGTAGAGACCTGACTTGTCTTTGTAAAATGTAAAAGATTGAGATACTATAAATATTCAATTTTAGAATGTACACTTTCCTTGTTTGATGTTTCACTTTATTGACACACCTTAAGGTATTTTATGAAATCAAAAACTTTTTCAAATATATATCTTCTTGTCAAATTGCATTCCATCATTCCCATATTGGTTCCTTATCCTTATGAATTTATTAGCTTGATTGTCCTACCTCAAGTTAGTGTAAATCACCCAAGAAATATTATGCAGGTTATATAACATCTTACATGCTTGTGTGTCCTATAGATATTTTGTACATATATGGAGGTGGTAGAGAGTCTCTTCACTCTTGTATGATTTCAAAACACAAAAAATCATACCCCACATGTTCATGTCTTATAATGTAAATTGTTTTAATTTGGTTTATGCACACCAACCACATAGCCTCAAAAACATCTAATGTCATGTACATAAACATTTGGTACTATTCCATACTTTTTAAGCACCTTGAATCATACCACACTTTATTTTGGAAGAGTACATTACTTATCCATACTTTTGAGATTCAAACAATCCACATGAAATATATTAGAAAAATAGGTAATGACAGTCCAATTCAAAGTGTTGTGATGGAAAGACCAATCATGAAAAGAATTGAATGGATCAAGGGAGAAGGAATAATTTAAAGTGAGAAGAGCATGTTGATAAAAATAAAGAGGACAAGAATTCTATATGAGATAAGAATTTTTTGATGGGACTAATGAGGAGGAGAAGAATGAGAGACTTTTAGTGTAGAGAGAAATTAGATTAAAAGGGAAATCATCTTCATTTTGGTTTCAATATTTGTAAAGTTGAGATAACTTTGATACTTACATTTATTTTAGGTAATGGATGAGAGTGATGTATTCTGGTTTCAATAGTTTATGTGTTATGAATAATTTCAATTAACAACTCGTCAAAATGTGGGCCATGGATAACAACTACATGTTTTGTGAAAAATTAAATAAGAAGAGATCATTATGAATAATTTAAACCCCATAAATAAGGCAATGATAATGCCACTAAAAAAAAACTACATTAAAAATTTTGAATAAGAAGATAATTGTTATATGTCAACTTGTATTCCTATTAGCAAAAATCATGGAAGAATACAACATTTGGGATGTGAATAATTACAACACACTCATTATTTTATAGCTAGTTGATATTATTTAAAGAAAAATTTATTGAAAAAGCTAATTCCAAAGTGGAATTCACTAAAAGTAGTGGAAAAATAACTTAATGTTGTTACTCTAATATATCTTTAGAGTTAGAAAACAATGGAACTAGTTGGATCCTAAAAAATCTCATAAATAATAGTATGAGGCAACAAACAAACAAAATAATATGTTTAAAACACATAAGATATGAGAGGAAAATATTTAATGGAACTAGAAAAAATTTCTTATATTATATTACTTCTAAAAATCTATTAAAATTTGATTACAACTTTTGAATGCATACAACTACAACTCTTACAAATAATCTTGAAAACTATCGTTGTCTTCCTTGCCTATTTGCTTTTGGATGAATTCTAACCATATCCAAAGCTATTATGTTTATCTTTTAGAACTAGATTTATGAACTCTAGAGTTAGACTAGTGTACATTTGTTCCAACCTATAAGACTTGGGATCTAGACCGATGGACTATGGAGCCAACATATAATACTCTATAGCCCGGATGTGTGATTCTAGAGTTATATTTTTCTTCTTTGGAGCCAAAACAAAACCATAAAGGTCAATTTTTTTTTAATATATGACCCTTAATTTTCCTATTAAACACATAAAATTATCTTTTGTCAAAGGCTTAGTGAAATATGAGTGAGTTGCTACTATGACTTGTAAAATTTAAGTTGTATCACACTTTTTTCATATAAATCTCTAAGAAAGCGATTCTGGATTGTAATATGTTTGTTCCTAGAATGAAATAAAAGATTATTTAATAATTTCATGGAGGATATGATTTCAAAAAATACTATTGATGGTTTTTGTTTCTCCTCATGCAAATCTAATGGGATTCATCAGATTTGTATGGCTTGCCATGCTTCTGCATTTGATGTTATATACTTTACATTAGTTGTTTAAAGTGAAACTATGGATTTTTTCTTTGAATCCCAATAAATATCTCCTGACCCAAGATGAAACTCATAAATCTATGTGTTCTTGTTATCATCAAGACTACCTTCCAAATCACCATCTATATATCCAACTAACAAAAATTTATTTGTTACTTCATATAAAATTACATATCATCTTATACCATTCCAATACCCAAAAATCTTCATACCTATTGTTGTAAAATAAACCCTAATTTGAGTCCTTCCAATATTTTTATAGTCGTATCATAAGTCTTATATGTGTGTGCATTTATTGTATTTATAAATATACTTTAGTCTAGCCTTTTGAGATGTCACTCACCTCTCTAGTCCACTTGTTGCATTTGGAGTCACTTGCATGCAACACCTTTCCCACCACATGACACACACATCATCCCCAATTGTAAGAATATTATAGACACATTGCACACATGTTGTATCTTTCACTTGTAACTCCTTTTCTCTCTTGGCTCTTTATAAAAAATCTCTCTTATCCCTTTCTTCTTGAATTATTACTACACTCTCACATAACTCTTATTGATCCAGTCTTGTTCTTACATCCTTGATTGTATATTGGCATAAGGTAATTATTATCATATATTATTCATGCTATTATAATTAGATATTATTATTTAAATATTTTGATACTAGTGTACATTTTTTTATCCATATGATGGTTTCCCCTCTTATCATAATTACCTTGAATTTTTAGTTTTTGCTCACTTCAAGGTAACTTTATTCTTTGATTTGATCTCTTTGTTATGATGAAAATTATATAATCTAAACGTTTTCATTAAAATATGCTCTCTCTTTTTTAAAATTATATTCTTCTTGTTACTGTTATTGTATATATGCACTATGTATTTCTATTTAAGATATTCTTTGTTTTCCATAATTTATTGATTATTTTTTCTCTTCTTCTCCTTATATTCAGTTCTTCTATTCTATCTAATTCTAATTTTTCCTTACTCTAATTTGTCTTCTAACTACCTCTATTTTGATTCCTAGTTCCAATGGATCACAAAAAAATTCAAAATTCAACTTATGTTCATTAAATTCAATGGGCATTTTCAAATGGAATTGTGGTAGAACTCTGGAGCTAGGACGAGTAAGTGAAGGTATGAATAAAATATTTTACCACCCTCCCTTATTATTGAAATTATTTTTATGTTATGTTAAACTATTTTAAACCCATAAAATATATTTAGAACTTATTCTTAAATACCTATTTACTTCTTGATGAATTTGAAGAATGTCTAGAGCTAGTTTGTTCATCACCAGAGCTAGACCGATGAACTCCAGAGCTAGACTAGTGGACTCGAAAGCCATCCTATAGGACATTGGAACCAAAATAGTTGACTCTAGATCCACCCTAATAGACTCTAAATATGTATTGGCGTACTTTGAAGCCACCATATAAGACTTTAGATCCAAGCTGAGACTCTAGATATAGACTATCTATCTTTAGAGATAACATAAAACTATCTAGGTTCAATGCTATTGCATATATAACCCCTAATTTACCTCCTAAACATATAAAATTATCATTTTTCAAAGGCTTAGTGAATATATCAGTGATTTGATACTCTCACTTATAAAATTTAAGCTCCATCACACATTTTTCAAATAAATATCAAATAAAGCAATACCTAATTACAATATGTTTGCTTCTACAATGAAAGATGGTATTATTTAATAATGAAATGGAGGATATGTTGTCATAAAATGTAGTTAATGTTATTAATTTATCCTCATGAAAATATGATATAATTATTTAAAACTATATGGCTTGGCATGATGTTGCATTCACTGTTATATACTTTGCTTCAACTAATAAAATTGAAACTAAGGATTGTTTATTTAAATCTGAAGAAATAATCCCTGGCCCAAGATTTTTTTTTAAAAATAAATACCTCAATGCATTATTTCTATCATCAATACTAGTGACGTAATCACTAACTGTGTCCCTAACTAATTGAAATTATTTTATTACTTCATATAAAACTCCATCGCTTCTCATACCATTCATATACTCCAAGATCCTCTTACATCCTGGATAATTAACCTTAATTTTGGTATTTATTATATGTTTATGGGTAAATTTATTCCCTATTTTTTATTATTTATTCAATGGTTAATTTGATCTTAGCAAACATTTCTATCATTGTATCAGAGGACGTTGTCTTTAGTGTTTGGTTTGTGAGAGTGTAGATTTTTAGAGGAATCATAGTTTTTTTTTTGCAAGGGGTCTAACCCTAAAATATGTTTTGATCCATTTCCTTTACTTCAAATATTTTTGTTTATGGTTTTATCCTATAAAATTATATTTTAGGTTTATCCTACATAACATTTCTAAATTTCTAATAGTTTTGAGGGGCTCTCCAAACGAGTTTTTTTTCATTTTGTTAAAAAAAAAAAAAAAATTACTCTAGGTTGGTTTATTTATGCATTTTGGTTTACTACCTTTTTTTAATAGTTTTTTGTGGTTAACACCACTAATAAAATTTAAATTTATATGTTTATTTCCATCATCTATTTCTAACATATCTCTATTTAGATCTCTTTGTTCTATGATTTTCTATCATTTTTCTCTCTATCGTTAGTTTATCTTCTCCTAGAGCCTTTATTCCATGTTTCTTATTGGCTCTTATCAAATTTTCATCTTTGTTTTATAGATTTTTTTTGGGTATTATCAGTTTTTTTCATTTATGTGTTTCTATCCCTCCTTATTGGCCATCACCTCTTATTATTGCTCACATTTTACTTTACAGTTTTTTCACACTTCCCTCTCTTCTATTCTAGTTTTATTTCCTATTCATTTTGGCACTTCATATTTCTATTTGAATTCACCTGATTTTAGTCCTTATATTTATGACCATGTGTTTTGCCTTTTTTTTGTTTTCAGATCATTATGTTATCACTTGTGCATTACTTCTCTGTCTGTTGTCTTTATTGAGATTTATTAATCTTGTTAGGTGTCCTTTCTTTTGTTTAGTATATTATATTTTATTTTAATATGCAAATTGTTTGTCTTAGGTAGGAATCAAGCTTGTTTTTAGTGCATTATGTTTTGTCTCATATCTCTATGACTTGGAAGGGGAATTCAATGTAGTTATTTGTCTAATTCACTCTTTTGTTTCCTATGCATGCTTTAAAATAAGTACATACGAATTCTAATTTGTTTCTTGGTTTTATTATAATTTTTTGTTTAAAATATCAAAACAAAATCAAAAACATATAAACAAAATCATTTAACTTTTTTTCAAAATCCTTTTCCAATATAGAATGAAAATGTTTTAGTCTTCAATATATGTTTTTTTTTAAATTTATAGTGATTCATTATAAAAGTGTAATGGTTTATTCTTTAAATTTAAAGCCCTTTTAGTATGAAATTGAATTTAATTATTATTTTTTATTAAAATTTGACATGCATTTTTATCCTTTAGTGATATATATTGTTATTTTAGAGTGGATTACATTTATAGTTTAGATGGTTTCTAAATTTTTATAATTGGTTATTAATTTTTTTTGTATCAATTTGTAGTTATTTAAAAACCATTATAATAATGTTTTTTGTTATAGACTTTATGGTTCTATAAGTAAAATATTACATTTATTGAATTTTTAGATAAGACCTTGCAAGCAAGTTCTTATTTTCAGCATTATTAGGTTTTTTCAGTAATGATGTTAAAGTTAGCTTTAATCCTATAAAATGATTCTTATCAAATTTATCTTAAAAATTAATAAATTATTGCACTCAAACATGAAATTAAAAGTAAAAATAATACAATTTCTACCTTGCATAAGTTAGTTATTGCACTTCAAAATAATTTTACAAATCAAATGGAGAACATGCAATCCTCCTCCAATGATGTAAATGAAAAATTTGAATATTTTTCACTTGATCCTCATTTGAATCGTGAAACTATTTGTTCTTTTAAATAAAATAAAACTTTTTTAAACGCTTATTCTAGAAACCCCGATTTAAAAATCATACACAATATGGACCATTTTTGTGGCACACATAATAAGTGTGAAAATGGTTTTTTTGAACATATTTTTTTTTAAATTTAATGAAAATTTTAAATGTATTATCTATAATGCTTCAAATAATTCTAATAAAATCTTCACATATTATTGTCATCCTCACTATAGGAATTATAATGTACCTTCTTTTGATTTTATTGTTTCTAATACTCATGTTTTGGTTGAAACTTAAAAACCTTGTACACATTAAATAAAACATGTGCATCATATATCTAAACATTGGAAATTACATCCATTCAAATATTGTGATAAATCTATGTATGACACTCTGCATTATTAGAAAATGATTAAATCTCCTACCTTTAAGGGTAAAAAAGCTTGGATTCCTAATAATGATGAATCTTATAATGACATTATGTGCCTTCATGTGATTCTTCTTAGATTGCTTCTTGATACATATATTTTACTAGCAAACCATATTTTTGTCTCTAATTTAATTAACTAATTCTTCTTTATTACATTCTTTTATTTTTGTTGTATAGAATATATCATTTTATTATGTTGACTACCTTATATTCATGTAGGATATAAAATTTTGTGATGGAATTTATCTTCACTATAATTTCATATTTTTTACATCTACATTTATTACATTATTCCTGTAGATTGTATTATTGGTATAACACTTATTTAAGTTGATATATTGATGTTAACTTGTTTTTTTTTAGTATTATTGAAAACCTCTCTTTTTATTGGTATTTATTTCATTATGAATTGACCACATTATTTAAAGAGGATAATTCAAGAGTCTTATTTATCACACTTTATTCCAAGTGCAAATTTTAGTGACGACTTATATTCTTTTTTCTCTAAACTTTTATAATTCATCTTGAAGGAAGTTTCTATTAAGGTGGAGTATCATGTAATTTCATATTCATTCTTTGCTTTTAAAATATTTTCTCCACTTTTGTAACCTCAAATTAGGCTTAAGGGGAAATGTTGAAGAATTAACCTTAATTTAGGTCCTTCTGATAGGTTTGTAAGCTTATCTTAAGTCTTATATGTGTGTACATTTATTGTAATTATAAACTCATTTTAGTCTACTTTTTTGAGGTGTTACTAACCTCTATATTACACTTGTTAGATTTGGAGTCAATTTATTGTAACTATTCTCCCCCCACATGACACACACATTCTCCCTAATTGTAAGAAAATTGAGGACACATGACACATATGCTATAGATTGAACTTGTAACTACTTTTATCTTGTATCTCTTTATAAAGCATTCTAATATCAATTTATTCTTATCTTGCTATTATAATCTAACAACAATCATATTGATGTAGTATTGATCTTGCATCCTTCACTATCTCTTGGTCTAAGGTCATTACTCTCCTAAATTATTCATGCTATTATATTAGATATTCTTGTTTCATGATTTCAATACTAGTGTGTAGTTTTTATCCCTTTGATGGTCTACCCACTTGTCATAATTGATTCAACTTTGTGGTTCTTAATCACTTAAAGGTAACCGTGTTACTTAATTTTTCTTATTTATTCAACTGTTAATCTAATCTTAAGAAACATTTTAGTCACCTGCTTGTCAATGTGTTTCTTTCAGTATATCCATAAATCTAGAAATGAGGTTAATTGTAATCATAATGTCTGATCTAGTTTCAAAAGAATAGAATAGACCTATCACTAAACTCATGTACCATGTGGGTTCCACATTATTGTCATAATATTCTTTGGATAATTTCAAACTTATCTCAGATGTGGTAGATATTGAATTTTTGTCTAGTATGTTAAACCTCTCAAAAATCTCCATTGCATATTTGGCAAGGAATATAACTATGACTTCATACATTTGCTTAACTTCTATACCATGAAAGTAATTAAATAAAACTAAATAAGTCATTTAAAACTCATTCTTTGTGATTATTTTCAGCTCTTATATGGATTGATTTACATTTTTGGAATATATTTGATCATCTACAAATTAAAAAACAATCAAAATACCTTTTTTACTTGCTTTGATATAAAGATTTATCTTAGGATTGATTTTGCTAAATCCATTGATAAACAAGTATAAATATATTTGACTATACCATGCCATTGGTGCTTGTTTTAGCCCATACAATGTGACTTTCAGCCTATATACCTTGTTCTCATGACTGATAATTTCATATCTATGTGATTTTCCCACATATACCTATTCTTATAACATAACACTCAAAAATGTTGACTTGACATGCATTTGATGCACCTTCCATTTGTGTAGGACACCTATGAAAATGATTTTTATCATTGGTACTAGCCTTTTTATGGGGCAAATGTCTCATTTTAATTATGTCAAGGACTTTGCTTATATACTTTCACTGCTAGTCTTACTTTGTGTATCTTAATCTTTCCTTTGGGAGTGGTTTCTATTTTTTAAACCCATTTTACTCTAATGACTTATTTTCCTACTAAAAGATATACTAGTTCCCATATATTATTTTTTTCAATTACATACAATTCATCATCTGTTGATTCACACCACTTGTTATCCTTGATTGTTTACTCAAAATAAATAGGATCAACTAATAATAAGAGAGAAAATTCACTATTTCATCTTCATTTTTGTCATTTTTTTATCACTCATAGAAATATTTCAAGCTTTCTGTCCTTGGTAAGCATTGACTTGAGTTGGAGGAGGATGATGTTGACTCATTACCTATTCCTTGACCTTACTTTTATCTACTACCATTATATTATTATACCCCTTTTGAAATATGGATCCAACTTGGTGTATGGCTAGTTGTACCACCTTTGATTGTAGTTTGAAGAAAAGGTCCACTAACCCTTCTTTGCACTTGTTTCTATTATTATTTGGTATCCCATGTTGCACCCTCAATTAATAAAACATTTAAATTGATTATACAACATGTAAGCCTTTTATTACTCACTATACCCAATGAATATGCATTTCTATCCTTTCTCATCCCACTTTGTCATTTCTTGGTTGGGCACATGTGCGTATGCCACACGTCTAAACACTCTAAGGTGTTCAACACTTAGTTTTTGATTACTCCATTCCTCTTGAGGGATCATATCCCTAAAACTCTTATTTAGTCAAATATTTATCAAACATATTATTTATATTACAGTCTCAACCAAAAATTCACTAGATAAACCTTTCACCTTTATCATGTTTTTTTCCATCTCTTATATGTTTTACTTCATCCTCTCATCTAAATATTTTTTTATTTATATAATTCATTTTAAATTAGTTATTTATTTCATTATCTTTAAAAAATTTAATAAACACATTTGAAATATATTCTCCACCTATCTATTCTCAAGATATTTATAGAATGGCTATTTTGATTCTCATCTATGGTCTTAATTTCTTTGAAGGTTTTAAATTCCTATGATTTGTTCTTCAATAAATAAATTCATGTCTTCCATCTAAATTCGTATATAAATGTCATGAAATAAACATTACTAGATAAGGTGTGAATCTTCAATGGATGAAAAAAATATGAATATAATAGCTCAAGATGAGTTCTTTCTATCCATGACTTGTGCATGGGAAATGCACTCCTATGTCTTTTTGCCAAAATGCAAAATTCAAAGACTTTGTTCGGTTATTCTATAAGGGGAAACCATTTCAATATTTCCTTCTTGTGAAGATAATTCATCCATCTAAAACATAAACGCCTGTATCTAAGGTTGTAAAATGTAGATTCATCCATGACTATTAATTTAAATGATACTACAAGTTCACTTTGTGATATTGAAGCAGACACCATATTGCTTATCATCTTGACTACTATAATATGATTATTTAATTCACTTATATAATAGATTATTCATTAAACATCTTCAAAATTTTCCTTACACCCATTTTTGGTAAGTTTCCTAATGTTAATTAGGTTGTCCTTCAACCTTGATACATAGTAAACATCTTAAATTTGTCATTTGTCACCTTGCTTGGTACAGATACAAATGATAACTTTTTACGTGAATAAAATGTTATCATTATATATCATCTTCACCTCTAATTTTATTGACTCATCAATATGGTTGAACATTTATTTCATCCCACTCATGTGATTAATACAACCGCTATCCAAATACGAAATATCTCTAGTGCTTCGGTTCACTATATTTCATGCTATAAAGAAGATTCCATGTTTATAATTACTATTATATTTAACCTCTTATGTCTTGGAAAAATTTTAGATTTATCTATTCACATTATATTGTTTCATTCTACACTCATTAGCATAGTGTCCATACTTCTTGAAATATAATCATTATACATTAGACATTCCATAACTTTGTCTAGAACCACCTCTTGAAGTGTTTTTGATCTTGTCTCTTCCTCTTCCATGTGATTATTGATGGTTATGTCTTCTAACTATTACAAGTTATTCCTCTAACATTATTTATTTCTCCTCTCTCCCATCCTCTTGTACTGAAATTAGCCTTGAATGCTTATTCAATGGAGGAAGTGGTTGACCTATTCAAAGTTTATTCATGGATTTATAAGGAACCCATTAGCTCATCCATTATCATTTATCTTAAGTCCTTAGAATCATAAATTACAACCTCTATAAGGTCAGATCTAATTGAAATGTTCCTAATACCTTCTCTATAATTTTATGATCTTTAATAATGTCACCATTTATCTTAATTTTATTTACTTTGTTCATAGTCCTTATATATAAGGCATTAGTTGAGTCATTTTCTTTCATCATTAATGTCTCAAAGTCCCTTCTCAATAACTGCAACTTCACAAGCTTTACCTTGTCACTATTTTAGTAGGCAATTTTTAGAATATCCCATGTTTGATTGAATGGAGAGATATTGATATTCTTGGATAAATTGAATCAGATAGTGTCATTTGGATGTATCTAAGACCTTTGACATCTTTATTTATATTCCCCTTCAATACATTTATTTATGCTTAAGTGAGGACATTAAATGTTTCCATGTCCAAAAAATTTGTGTATCCACCCTTTAAAAGTTTGCATAGGTATTGTGTAGAAAATATAGTCTTCATCTTAATACAACATACATCATAGTTATTCTACTCAAACATAAGAGGCTACTACCAAAAACTACTATTTTCCATATCTAGAAGACACTACCAAACTAGGGGCTCTGATACCAATTCTTTGTAAAACTAATGCCAAATGGGTATCCATAAAAACCAATGGAGAAAACACTCTAATGGTGTCTCTCAATTATATCTCTAAATTTCAAAAACTATGTAGTTGGTTGGCTCTTGATAAATCCAACAACTAGCAGTATGAGACTGCAAACATAAAGAAGGGTGAGTTTAAGATACAAAAATAGCAGAGTGAGGGATTTAATGGAAAAAACACAAATTTTCATATATTATATTACTTTTATAACTCTATTACAAACTTATTACAACTTCTTAATACTTATAGCTATAGTTGTTAACAAAAATATTACAAATTATCATATTCTTGTTTCATATTGGATGGACTAAATGCTATAGTATATAATCTATTTTCTCCCTGTATTACGTTGTAACTTATATACTCTAAATTATATCATTAAAACATCCTTCTTTTTATACTGAACCTTATGTTCTACTTGTTTTAGATTAAGGTAAAAACAGGTTTTGAAGGGACCCCGAAACCCAAGTACAAGGAAAGAAAGAAAAAGCATCAACAACCATAGGCAGTACCTAAAAAATACTACAGAGAAGTAGCAAAAATAGGTTTTAAATGGACCTGAAACCACTAGAAAGACCACCAGTCAAAACCCAGATTTTACAAAGATCTGGCTTCACCATAGACAAGAATACAAAAAGAAACCAGTGAACAGGACCAAAAAACATAACCAACAAGAAGAACCAGACTATTCTTCCAGTTCCAAAATCATTTTCACTATTTATTTTCCTTTCACAACAGTATCATGTGTGGTAGTTTCCACTAGCTTGGCTCCCTCTTGTGTAGCCTTCTTTCTTGAGCTTTGTCTCATCCTTTTGCTAGGCCCCTCCAAGGATTTGGTCTCCTCATTATCTCTTTTTCCAATATTGACAGCTGCAGCACATATGTTGGATGTAACTTCCTCCATTTTCGTTCTGTTCTCCTTGATGAGTTCCCAAAGGTTATTCTCGTAGTCTTTGAGCTTAACAGGGATATCTCTTATCTATTTTTCCATGTTGTTAATTTTATTCCATACAGCTTTTTGGTTATCTTCTATAATTTCCACTTTCCTTTTGAGATCCATAATCTCCTTACACGTCCAAGAATCAAGTTGGAGAGATGCCTCTGCTTTGCATTTAACCCAACTCATAGGTGTGTGTGTTCCTTCATTCTACCTGTTCTCTCTCCATTCCTCAGAATTCTTATTGGGACTGTTCCTGCCTTCTTCAAAGTTAGCCTCTCAGCCCCTTTGATCCAGTTCTTTTGTTCTAGTTTGAATTTCTATATCCATTTCTTGATTATCATCCTGGACAGTGTTTTCCTTTTCGTTTCTTGAATCAGGGTCCTCAACAGGACCCTCCTAGACAAGTTCATTCTCCGACACTTTCTAGTTTTCCTCCGTTTCTTCTTTACTGTTTGCAGAGTCCTCCTCTATGTTGACTCCTTCTTTCTCATTCTTCTCATGACATTCTTCATCCTCATTTGAATTTGTATTCCAGCTTTCAGTTCCTTCTTCTTCCTCCAAATTTTCCTCCCTAGGTTTATCAATTCTCTCCCGCTCTGTGTCTTCTTCTACATTCTGGTTTTTGTCGCTGGGGAACTTGATTTTGCCTTTCCCTTTTACAATTTCATTCTTTCTGCTCCCAGACTCCTTGTTTTTCCCCTGGTGAGGGTACTTTACCATAGCATTATTCTTGCAGTAGCCTTCGATTAACAGAATAAGGCCTTCATGCAGGATGGGACGCATTTCCTTTTTCCTATGGGTAAATAAACTTTGAACCAAAGAGAAGCGTAGGTAAAATGGAAAAGACAATCTTACCTTATGCCTGAAATGATTAAGGAAAACAAAGTGGAATTTGTGCACTCTCTTGCTTCTTCCGTCTAGGATGAAATACTCCCTTATATAGCAAAGGACATCCCTCCATATCCCCTTAATCTGTTCCAATTCATAGAAATCCCCATTCTTGACCAGCTTCTGCTCTTCCACATCTATCTTGGGGAACTTACAAAAGGCCTCATTCGAAATACTTGTCTGCTTGGAGAATTTAAGTCCATCCGTAGGCAGCCCTATAACCTCTACTATTAAATCCTCTGTTAGGTTTGCTGTGATACCATGCAAGGTGACCCTTTCATCAATCCAATTTTTAAAAAAAGCCGTTGTGATATGTGGTTTTGACCCATGGAGCCTTTCCATATAGTTCACGACTTTACCTTTCTCTTTAATGATTGTTCAGGATCCACTTCTCGCTCTCAAGAGCCTTCCTCTTTAATGATTATTATCCTTTCCTCTCGAAGCCACTCCTCCAATTCATTATATTTCTATTAAAATCCAATCTTTCCCTCCTTTGCATGAGTTTCATCATGAAGAATGAGCGCCCTCAATTCCACATTCTTTTCTAATGTTTCTTGCCACCTCACTATTTAACCTGTCCAGACTGCACAGTTTGCTAACCAATCTACAACTCCATTGGCTTCACGATAGGTGTGGGTTATATTCACTTTATCAAATTTTTTTATTAGTGTTTTCATCTCCATTACCATAGCCTCTATAGTCCAAGACACAGTATTTTTATTGTTAAGAATATTTATGATGTTTAATGAGTCCCCTTCTAGCCATAATTTGGGATATCTTGAATCCACAGCTATTTTGATGGTCTGAAGGGAAGTTGTAGCTTCAGCAATGTGACAATTTGATTTACCAATGGGGATTGCTACAGCATCAATTACCTTTCCTGTGTGGTTTCTCAAAACTCCTCCACAACCTACATTCCCCAGGTTCCCTTTAGCAGCTCCGTCAAATTTTCCTTTAATCCACTCTTGAGGGGGAGCATTCCAAGTAACTCCTGATCTGGGATTATTAGGTTTACCTTTAGAATTTTCCGTACTTAAGGGATTATCCACCAGGAGAGTTGAGCTTGGATTCTTTTGTGATAAAAAATTCTCCTTGATAGCTCTAATGATGTTCTGTCCTACCACCCATCCAGGTAGTTCTTTATTTCTAAAGATTCGGTTATTTCTTTCCTTCCATATTCCCCACCAAATATGGGGAAGAGTGAGTTTCCATAAAAAAATAACTTCAGGATTCTTGGAGGGACTGTACCAGCTTTTGAGAGATAATTCCACATTTTTATGATGGATCCATGCAATGCCCCATAGATTGAGGATCTCTTTCCAGACTAACTGAGTAAAGGAACAGTTTACAAACAAATGATCTCTATCTTCAAGGCCCTTCTTACAAAGAATACACCTGTTTACAATATAAATTCCCTGTTTCTGTAAATTGTCCAAAGTTAAGATTTTGTTTTGGAGAAGGGTCCAGAAAAATATTTTTATTTTAGGGATGAGCCCCTTAATCCAGGCCCTCATCCACAACGGTTTGTTACCATTTCCCTTTGAAGTGAATAGGGAAGAAACTTTAAACTGTCTGCTTGGCTCATTGTGCCAAACAATCTTATCTTCAAGATTGGGGTATAGAGATATAGCATTTAGGGATAGTTGAATTTCCTTGAACTCTTGATCGTAGTCAGTAAGGTTCACCCAAGAGTTGTTCTGCCAGTATTGGTTAACCATAATTCCCACTCTTTGCTTGCATCTGTCTATAACATCTTTATCGTGGATTTCATCTTGCAAAGGTTTTCCTCTTAACCAAATATCTTCCCAAAATTTCACCTTTTTACCATTGCCAACTTTCCAGGAACTTCCTTCTTCTAAAACTTTCTTCTGCTTATCTACACTCTATCTTTTAATTTGTATTCTACTTTATTTTCTATAATATGCTATTTATTCTCTTCTTATCCTTACATTTTATTCTTCTATTTTGTCTCATTATCCCTTTTTTCCTTACTCTTACTTGTCGTCTAGTTACCTCCATTTTGTCGAACATCTTCAATAGATGATAAAAAAATTCAAAATTTAAATTCTATGCATTAAATTTTGATGGTGTGTTCAAACACAACCATGGTGGAACTCTAGAACTTGGATATGTAGGTCAATGTAAGAATAAAATATTTTAACAAATTTCCATTCCAAATCGTACAATGTGATTTTTGTTTTAAAATTATTCCTTCTTGATAAGGTGAAAAGCACACTTGAGGTGGCAATGAAATTTCTGAAACAAATAAAATTGTCTTGTAATGAACTTTCAATACATTACAATCAACACGATTTATCATGGCCAAGTCTCCCTTCTTTTTCAATCAAAATTACAATATTTATTTCCCTAGTCGACATGATATGTCATACCCAATGTATCCCTTGTGACATTTTTCCCCTAGAAAACTTTTAAGGGATCAGTGTATAAAGCCAGTTCTAGGTCATACAAACCATTCTTATGAAAATAATCCATGATTATACGGTTTTACAATTAAAAATGACATTTAGAAGGAAAACAAACAAAATAAAGTGCATGTGAGAATAGCAGGAAATGACAGTCCAATTTTAGGTGTTGTGTTGGGGAGACCAATCGTGCAAAGAATTGAGTGGGTTGAGGGAGAGGGAATGTTTAAAAGTGAGATGAGCATGTTGATCAAAATAATGAGAAGGAGAAGAATAAGAGAATTGTAGTGTAGACAAAAATAAGATTAAAAGAGAAATCATCTTCATTTTGGTTTCAATCATTGTAATGTCGAGTTCACTTTCAATACATATATTTGTTTTGGGCAGTGGACAGGAGTTACATATTTTGATTCGAGTAATAATAAGGATAAGAATGAAAGATGAGAGCCTATGAGTGTAGTACAGAGAGAAACAAGACGAAAACAGAAATCATCGTCATTTTAATTTCAATCTTTATAATGTTGAGTTGAATTTCAATAATTGTTTTTGGCCGTGGATAAGAGCTGCATATTTTGTGCGATTAATGGATATTCTTTAATGCCTTGTGAATAATTATAATTGGCATATTTTCTATTATTATTAGATAAATAATGGAAGAAGACATCGTTGTGAATAATTGTAACCCCGATGCCCTGTTGCAACTGGCACATTTTGTATTCTTATGACAAAAATCGTGGAAGAAGATATTCTTTGATACTTTTGAATAATTGCAACGAGTATATTTTGTATTCTTATTCAAAAAATCATGGAAGAAAGCATCATTGTGAATAATTACAACTAGTATCTTTCTCATTCTTATTAAAAAAATTCTGAAAGAAAACATGTGGGCCATAAATAATTGCAGCCCCGTACAATTTACGTTCCACTCACTTACGGAAGAAGATAACATGCGGCCTGTGGAGTCGTGAATAACAACTGCGTGATATGTTTCTACTCAAGTAGATAATTGCAAAACGTAGAATGTGATTTCAGTTTGCAAGATATTCCTTCTCATCACGATATGACATGCCCAAGTCACCCTTGTGACGTTTCTGCTCCACAACACTCTTAATGGATCAGTCTATAAAGCTAGTTTTAAAAAATGACATTTTGAAAGAAATTCAACCAAATAAGGTTGAGGACTCTTTATGACATTTGACTTAATTTTTAACGTTTATTTTATATGCATATAATGAAATCAAAGGTTTCATTTGCTGTAAATTTGAAGACCCACGTTTACACACTTGGTTTAAATTTCACCATTAAAATTCATGTGTAAATTTCAATTTAGATATGGATGTTGAATTTTTTACATTGATTTGTAATTTTTTGACTCTATGCTTTGATGTTTCAATGAACACAATAGATGTCATAGCCCAGTCTCCTTTGTCTTATGATATTCTCTACAAATTTTATTAATTCAACATGAAAATATGGTAAGAATTACAGTACAAATTTTTAAATGACAATAAAGTGCAAAAAGTTCACCATTGAACTACATTAATATTGTAATCTATTATGATATCTTATTCTAGTGTTATACTTTTTGATATTGAAATAGAAAAAACCACCACTTATCCATTCAAATTTATGCATCTCTTACCTTGGATACCTCCACATGGTCGCAAAACACCTTCACAACATGTATAGTAGTTTATGGAAGTATTCATAGAGTTTTTGGAGCTCATATAACCTTAAAACATAAGCTCAGGATTGTGAATCTCTACTTTGTGAGCCAAGCTTTGAAAAAAGGTATTATAGTTCAATATAGAAACATTAAAAAAAAAAAGTAACACCCACTCCAAGTTGTCTCACACTATCTAAATGACTGTTCCAAATTTAAGGCATCATAGTTAGATTTCTCTTTAACCCTAATATTTAGATGTGGGGATCTAGTGTTAAGAATATAAAACTAGTTCTAATACTAGGTTGATAAACTAATTTATACTAGACCAATTAGTAAAAAACTCAGAGAAATAATATTATGAATTTATAAAACTAAGATTACTAAAAATAATAAAATATAGTTATTGAAAGATATTGAAATAAATATGAAATAATAGTACTTAGCTGGTTTACTATGCACAAACAGATATGAATTGGAAACATGTGCAAAGTATGTAGGATTAGTGTTTTATACTAGTCTTCACATTCTAATAATTATAATTTTATGGTGACAGACCCTACCACCAAATCTGGACACTAACATTAATGCTAGTGTCCCATTATAACGTAAGTGTCTATTATTGAATTATGATTGGATTTTGGTATAAAAAACATCATTGTTCATAATTTTTTATAACCTTTATATTTATGTATTTAGATATACCATGTTGGATGTCGCTCTTCACTGATTCATCATACCCTATCTATTCAACCTTCTTCACCCTTGGAGTGAGTTTACTGAGAAATGGGTTAATAACTCACAGTGTCAAGCTATCCCAAAGGTACCTCTATAAATAGATGTTGTCTACATAACCAATAATTCAGGGAGGGCCATAGACTTTTGTAATTCTCTCCTATGTGTTAGAAAGTGTGTGCATAAGGGTGAAATATATTATATGAAGATGCATGCAACTATCTAGCTTGTAATTGGATATAAATCAATCATGGGATTCTATTTGAATGTTTTAGACCTATGTCATGATTGATCCTATGCTTGATCTAAAATTAGGGATGAATAGTGAAACGTAAAGTACTTCTATAGTCAATTGATTTAGATTTAATAGGTAGTTTCTTAGTATTTGCTAGATGAGGAATGAGAAGGATTAGAATTGTATTTATACCACACCATTTTAAAATATCTCATGCTAGGATCTAATAAAATAATTAGGTAGACCCATAGGTTTCAATCATTTTGTAATTTGGATGTCTTTTGGATATTGCACACTAGATATGGTTCTGGACACTACCATCAGTAGGAGTGTCCCTTTATGGTCGATAGTGTTTGGAGGGTTATAAAACATGTATGGATTTGAAACTGATAGTGAATGATGTTTATTAGGTTTTAAGATTTTTATGTAGTCTAGGTGCCTTGGGTCATTATAATGATATGTATTAGACTAAGAGATATTCATATAGGCATAATAAGATGGTGAATGTGAGCCTTTTGATAGTAGGCTGGTCTAGAATTCAATGATATATCCCTAATTGATATTTGTCAAATGTATAAGATTTAGATTCTAAAAATATTCTATTTTAGTGTCTACATTTTTTTCCCCCTTAGTCTAATAATGTATAAGGATTGAATTACTAGTTTAGAGACTTGGGTGTGTATAACACACCTTGCCTTTATTTGGGCCCATATTGAGTATTTTTTTAGTGTATTAATTATAACCAAGATCATGTTAGAGGTTAAATTAGTGCATCTAATCTAAAATTTTAAATATTTTAAATGCTTTAAAATAGGGAGAGAATGGAAGGAATAGATATGTGTGTTGATGCAACCACGTTCCATCTTGATGCTTTGAATTGGTAAATATGTATTCTTATAAAGCATTAAAGTAGGAGAATATTTATAAATAAACCTTGGTGATATAAAGAGGGATATAATGAGTTATTATTCCCCCAATTTGGGTTTAAAGATAAGTTTTGACATGACCATTAATATCATTATATTTTAATTGCATAACTTAAGTGTGAATATATATGATCTGGTGAGGGTGAGTGATTTAATCACCTCATCTTATAAATTTGGTGGGATAGGATGATTTAATGACTCCAATATAAATAAGTTGAGGATAAATTTATATAATCACTTAAACCTATAAAATGAGCTAACTTTTGAAGTAGAATGGGCTCCATAATAATACATCTTGGTATAATCAATGTGTTTTATTGAATAGTATAATTGGTATTTTTTACAATTTTTGGTGTAATAACATGGCATATGAATAAACCATATGATATATCTGAGCTAAAATATGGGTATAATAATAATAATACCAATGTATATAATTTTTCCACAAAAATGTATTTGAATCATATAACTGTGAAATATAGCAAATTCTAAAATTAGTGAAAGTGTGGAGGACATGTTTCTATGAAATGCCCCCACTGATATGCCCCCACCCCTCTTTTGAGGTGTGGTAATTATAATGTAGTAGTTACCTTACCTAATATTTATTGATAAATGTATAAGCTATGTATGGATCATGTAGCATATATGAGTAACATGCCTAGGTAGATATGGTAATGAGGTACGGAGTATGTGATGACATCAAGTCACCAAAATGCATGATGAATATCTTGGCAATGTTTAAAATGTAACAACAAAATCTCACCAAATAATCAATCATGTACACAAGATAACTCAATGTAATCCGAAGGAATGGTCCAAGGATACCTCATATAATGAGCATGTTCAAACTTTGTATAATCAATAAGAATGACATAATAAAATGTCCAATAAACATACAATGGAAGATAGACGAACAATAAGGAACATATTTAAATGTTCCATAATAAATAAAATAATAAACAATATAAGACAATCAAGGTAGTGACAATGTAAATAAATGAAGTATAAGTAGCCAACATAAGAATAGTATAATAATCCTTACAGATATGTCTTAGAAAAAATTTATGGATCATAGCATATCAAGTACTTTGTGAATTATATGACCATGGATATAGACATGTCTAATAAATATAAGATAAAACATGATAATTTATAAATGAACATAAAGTATATGTAACATATATCAATTATGATCAAAGAAGCAAATGCCACCAATATAGTATATGATATGAGAAGGGGAAAGGTCCAAAATCTACAAGTACATATTTCATGTGTCTAGATATGTCTATGTCACACTCAAAGAGTAATGAAACATATGTATATATAGGAATTTAATGATAAGCTATCTAATAACATGAAGTAAATAACAAAGATGTTAAGGAGCTAGTAAAATCTAGTAATGTTGAATATTTTCTATAATTTCGAGTTTATTTGAATGTTTTTTATTTTATATTTATTTATGTTTTTGCATTTTTAGAATATTTGATTAGAAATAGGATTTCCTATGATCCCACCTAATGGATGTTCATAGTTATATCCAATATTAGAATAAAGTACGTGAAACTAGTGGTGCTCCAAAGGGACACGTAAGTGTGTCATATACGGATATATACAATCAATGGTACTTTTTGTATGTATAATAGTATTTTGAGGTCATGAAATAAAAATATAAGTAATAGTTTTTCATGAATCCCATCATTAAGTGATTTATGGCTTATTTAAATTAGCCATAATTCAAACATCTTTAGTTTATCTAAATAACTGACTATGTTGTGTAGGATTAGATGAAGATTTCTTGAAATCTAATGTGTGTCTTTGGTGTAAATTCCTCTCAAGTACAAGGTACCTAAGAAATGGGATTTCTTGTTTCCTACCCTTTCTCATAGGATTAGCCTTTGTAGGTTTGATAATTTTTTATTTTACAATAAACTTATCTTATTCAAGGGGATGTTCATGTGGAATTTTAGAAATTATTACTACCCTCTTAGTATGAACATATTTAATACACCCATGCACTATGGAAGGTACTTCATGGAGTTTGTGTATTCAAGGTCATTCTAATAACATATCATAGAATTCAGTATGTGGAAACTAACAAGGTGGTAACCATATGTTTCAGACCAACTACTAAAGAAAAATCAATATCACTAATAACTTGTTGTGATGTGCCATCGAGTGGTCTAACCATTTTGGTCGATGGGTGTAAATCATCATGTCCATATCCAAAATGTGTAAGTAGTGTCATGGTACATACCTCTTCTCTAACACCATTTTAAATTACAATAATATATGTAGGTTGGTGTTTGAGTTATCCTCTAATAAATAATTAATAAATGTATAAGTCATCACCAACTATTTTAATGTCATTAAATTTAAAAGGTGGTCTCTAAACCATTGGAGGTAATGTGCATGTATAAATAACAGTAAATGCATATAATGGGTGGCCATAATATGATGGAGATGGATGTGCATTGTATGTTATTTTTACTTATGGATCATTATTAGAATGATTTTTAAAAGGATTATTAATTATTTTATGATTTTGGTGATGAATAGCTTGCGAACCTGATTCCTTTGGAAGATCATCTAAGGTAATATGTTAATTATTAATAAGGTCTATAATTTTATGATTAAAAGCATAAAATTTATTCATGTAATTTTTAAGGCCTTGATGATAGTCATAATTCATTAACAACATATCATTTGGATATAGGTTAATTCATATCAACCTCTATGGGAGGATGGAATTAAATGATAAGATACTCCATAATATTCTAAATAAAATAAATTAGATACTCATGTAATGGTGTAAATTACCTCTAAGGGGCACTGGTTAAGATGAGTCGACAATGTTGTTGTGACATTGCATTAACCATTATGGGGTTTTTTTTTTAAGGTTATGTAGGTTTTACCTTATAGTTTGGTTTGATATGAAACTTGGTATTATATGTAGTCAATGTGTATTATACATACTTGAGCTTGTTAAAGGAAATAAGTTCCATTTCATGATCTCAAAAAATATCTCAAAAGTCATCAAAAGATTTGAGACTTTTTAAACCAATGGACACATGTAATGGAGAAATAAAAATTTGATTTAAAATGTCTTTTAGTTGGATATCTTCCATTAGATTTTTTATTTTGGCCAACATTGTTTTATATCTAAAATTATATTTATTGATAGGCTTATTGGTTCATTTTTTGATGTTTGTAATTTTAGGATATGACATATTTTGAGTGATGTTGATAAAAAAATGTTATAGGAAGTAATTGGCTAGAGGATTGAATAATTTCACTGATTAGAGTGGTAAGTCATAGGACCTTCATAAATCATAGTCCTTTAGGATCCATGGAAATAATTTATTCAAAAGTTTATCAATGTAGGCATAATCAAGACATGATACATAGAAACATAGAAGATAATGTTCATGATCACCATTTTTATCATAAAATGTTAACTTGGGTACAAAAAAACCATTTGGAAATGGCTGTAAATCTATTTTAGGTGTAATAGGTTTATGTAACACCTCTTAAGAATCAACAGCATAAGGTGTCTTCATAACAATTTCCTTAATGTTAAAAACCTTACCTTGAAAAGTTTTATTATTTGTACAAGATCTATATCATTTTTATTATAAATATTTGACTATTAATAAGTCACCAATGGAGGTGAAAAAATGGATTTGTTTGATATAGGCATTCAAACTGGTAATTGGGTTGATTTACTAATATTTACAATGGAGGATGTAGTAATAATACAATGTAAACACTTAACTCATGCCCCCATTAGATGTATGAAGTGATGTTATGCTCAAGGGGAGGTGTATTGGTATGGAATAAATTTTAGTACCACCTAAGCATTCACCATAACTAATTTATGATGGCTTAGACATAGAATTTTTACTTATCTCATCTCTTGTAACATACAAAAGTTCATCCATTAAGGACTTGTTATTGAGATGAGTGACTAGTTATTCCTTATCTTCTATTTGTAAAATAATATTGTGATTAGAATTTTTCACTACTTATAGATGAAAAATATAGAATTTGAAAGAAAAAAACATAACACATTTACAAATATGAAAAATAGAAAACCCTAAGAGAATCTTGGGTTAGAGACCAAATGTCGAGTTCACCAAATGCTTAACCATAAGTTTTTAGATGTGCAAATTTAGGGTTAATAATATATAAATAGTTATAACAAAAGGGTGATAATTTGAAATATGAAATACTAAATATTAGAAAACTTAGATTAAAAATATAATAAATTTATACAATTAAGATTATTAAAAATAGTAAAGTATAACTATTGAAAGTTATTACAATAAATAAGAAACAATAGTACTTAAATAGTTTGTTATGCATAGATAAATCTAGACTATAAAAACATGCAAAGTATGGATTTTTGGTATTTTTTAATGGTCATTAGATTATAAAAATTGTAATTCTATGGTTAGTGACACTAGTATCAAATCTAGCACTACTGTCAATGGTAATTTTTGACTATGATGTAGGTGTCTAGCATGCAATAATGAATAGATGTAGATGTGTGTGATGTCAATATTATGGGTTTTATTTGACCTATATATTGACATATTTAAATATGGATATAATTTATCTCTATTCACTAATTGATCAAATCCTAGATCTTTACCCTTCTTCACCCTTATAATGAATTCATTGAGAAATGGGTTAGTGAGCTCACACTGTCAAGTTATCCTAAAGACCCCTCTATCAATGGGTGTTTCTCACATAGATAATGATCAATAATGGACTCATAATTATTTATTTCTCACATATTTGTGGTAAATTATGTTCACAAGAGTGAAATATACCCTATGAAGATGCATGTTGTGATCTAGTTTGTAATTTGAAAAAACATTACTCGTGGGTTTTTATATGTTTTAGACCTATGTTATGACTAATCATATGCTCGATATAAAAATAATAATAAATAGTATAGAATAGAGTTATTTTGAATTCAATTTATTTATATTTATTAGGTGTTTTATTGGTATTTTATATATGAGGAATGATAAGGATTAGACTTTTAGCTATACCACACATTTTTAAAATATCTCATGGCAAGCTTCAATAAGATAATTAGGTTGACCTATAAGTTTTGATCATTTGTAATTTGGATGAATTTTAGATAATAACATTAGAATTAGTGTAATTTTATGGTTGGTAGTGTCTAAGGGGATAATGAACATGCATGACTCTTAAAATGAAAGAGAATGATGTTTATTAGTTTTTAACCTTTATGTGTAGTCTATGAGACCTAGGTCATCATAATGACATGGTATGGACTAAGAGATAAGAATTTAGTCATAATGAGATAGAGAATGCTAGCCTTCTAATGGTTTAGAGGTCTAAAAGTAAAGGGTAGAGACCTGATTTATCTTTTTAAAATTTAAAAGATTGAGATACTATAAATATTCAATTTTAGTATGTACACTTTCCTTGTTCGATGTTTCACTTTATTGACACACATTGAGGTATTTTATGAAATAAAAAAATTATTCAAATATATATCTTCTTGTCAAATTGCATGCCATCATTTCCATATTTATTCCTTATCCTTATGAATTTATTAGCTTGATTGTCCTACCTCAAGTTAGTGTACATCACCCAAGAAATATTATGCAGGTTATATAACATCTTACATGCTTGTGTGTCCTATAGATATTATATACATCTATGGAGGTGGTAGAAATTATCTTCACTCTTGTATGATTTCAAAACACAAAAATGCATACCCCACATGTTCATGTCTTATAATTTATATTGTGTAATTTGGTTTATGCACACCACCCACATAGCCTCAAAAACATTTGGTACTATTCCATACTTTTTAAGCATCCTGCATCATACCACACTTTATTTTGGATGAGTGAATTAATTATTGACCAAATGGCTACTATTTTCCACATTATGCAACACTATGTTTCACTTATCCAATTCACACCATGCCGTAACATCTTCTAGTAGTCAAAAAAATTATCATAATACCACACTGTAGAAGTTTATACACCATAGATATAATAAGTATAAAAATAACTTGGGGAGGAGGAATCATTTTTGTAACAATCCTCTTTTGTAACCATTGTATATTGTAACTAAATTATTATAATGATATATATTTTAAGGCATATGATAGAATCACATTAGCCATGCCCTCCTAATGAATACATGCATTCCCTAAATATCTTGTATAAAATGATTTTTTATCTCACATGATAGTATGCCTCAAGTACCTAACATGAACCAAGCATTGTAGCACATCTCAAAGGATAGGAAAAAGAATCAGGATGTGTGTACCCATTTATTACCATTGGAACTTGTATTCCAAATACTTTTTTTCATTCGTAGTCTAGAAAATTTAGCTACGATGTGTCTTTCCCTTTATGATCAAAAGAATATTCATGTAATCAATCATACTATGTATTTGTATGAATATATACCTTACCCTATAATTTACATTGAATAAAGTTATCATAAATATGCTAATCTCCTTGTATATGAATGTGTAATATTTTTTGCACATCTTACTTAGATTTTATTACATGTTCTATAATTTTATAACAATTTTAATAAATATGTGTACTTTGGATAGTTGTAATTTTTCCTTTACACAATCTCATGGACAACACATAGAACAAGCACACGGTTTTGCACATGTTCGTTAAAAAATAAATTGTGATTTTATTTATTTCTTACAAATCAAGAATTATTTATAATCATTATAATATTTCTTAACATAATAGGCCACCCCATCAATAAATGGATGATCTCCTTGTTAGTTTTTTCCTATTTATTTATTTAATTCTTTATTTATTTTTATTTTTCATAGAGATAATAAGTTAACATGCTATTCTTATTTCATTACAAAATATTCCATTAAATAAACTTGTACAAAAACCTAAAAAATTCAAGTAAATTGATGTTTTCATACAATTAAACAACTATATGTGATCCATTGAAAACAAGCCCAAGTCATGGATGGAGGATGGTGTTTTGTGGTACATGTAATTTTATACCTTAAATTTAGTGTTTTTTTCAATTAATGTTTGAGGTTTACATGGATTAATATTAATGTTGTTGTATCTACCTCCCATAGACCCCCTTCATTCTCATAATCATAAGAGAAATATTTTCTCGGTACAAAGTATTCCCACTTATGACTTAATGTTCTCCTCACTATGTATCTTTCAATTTTCCTTATTAGAGGACCTTTCACACTTTTAATAAGGGAATCATTACAGATATTATAGAAAATTTTAGAGACATTTATTGGTTGGAATAGATGAGACCTTCCCAAATTTGAAAAAGAATAATGCATAACTTGAATTTACATGCATTGAAATAAAAAATAAATAATAAAAGAAATAAATAATAAAATTTAAATCATTTTATTTAATAAATTAAATACATTTCTAAAAAATAATTAAAACAAAAATATTCATGTTAAAAGAGGTCAAAATAACACAAATGAATCAAAAATTCAATATGAAAACTCTCACACATATTTAGACACCAAATTTAGGATTATAATCAAATATTTACTTGCAGTGTATAGAGTGGTTATAGAGGAAACAATCATTAACCGTATGGAAAATTGGATGCATGTTGAGCACAAAGGATCACATTATTTTGAAGTGTATAATTTTTTATAATATGTAAGTATGAGAGTAGGAAGATATGGTGTGGATTATATTATTTCCTTAAATGTAGGTCATCATGGTATTAAACATATAGATTAAGATAAATCCAACCATTTGATGAAAAATTCATTGTTATGGATATCATAGGATGGATTTCTAAAATTATTTTACTCTACATTTGTCCATGAGCTTACTATTAGGAAGGGAATTTTGGAATATCTATTTAAGTCCATGGAATCCTACTATGATTCATATATACATGCACTAAGGGATATACAAAGGCTAAAATATGGGTAATATTTCGTTGATTGAAGAACTAATTTATATGAAATATAAAATACATCAACTTTAATAAAAAATTAATTGGAGATAATTTTTGAAGTGGGATTTTTTTAATGATAACTAGGAGGCATCTATTCAAATTCTCACTCATAAAATGACCATTTTGAAAGGTCTCTTTATCCTATAAAAACATTGACATGATTGTTAATTGTAAAGGATTTATTTTAGAAAATTATTGTGCCTTTGTTTGTGGGTTTTTTTTTTTTTTTTTTCATTTTTTTTTTTAGTTGGTAACATTCTTATTTTTAATATATTAATTATTATAATGATAAATTTTGATATATATAATATATAAATCATGTAATGTATTCCTAGTTTTAAAATTTTAAAGCATAAAGAAGGGATGCGAATTGTTTGATAAAATACAATATTAATATTTATTTGCATGAAATCTAATTTATACTAAGTCTTTAGTGTATCAATAAATATGATAATATATTTTCCTATTAAAAAAATATTATTTTAATTATATCATTCAATTCTAGGTGAAAATATTTCTTTGAGTAATTTTAAAAATCTTTTCTCTCGCTTTATGTAAGAAATGATATTTTTCATAAATGTATAGTAGAGTTTTTGAAACAAAAATATATAAAAAAAATATTAACTTTAGATTGTTCTTTAATGGATTTACATATCATTGTGCAGAAAACTTGATGTATGTAATGTGAAAACCTTTTAATCCAACTTTAGTTTAAAAATGCGACAATATCAAGAATATGAACAACTTCTTTCATAAACTACAACATTTACATGTTTCATTGAGAGAAACATCCAATAAAATAATGTAAATTTCATTAAATAATGACAAAATAATTTCCTATCTAAACATCAAAATTAAATTTCCTAAGTTTATCATTTCATTCTAGGTGACCACATTTCTTTGGTAATTTTGTATAAAACATTACTTTGCTTGTGTATATTGTGACATTTTTCACATATGTCTATCATGGTGTTTTCAACTAAAATATATGAAAAATATTATTTTTCAGTTATAGTTTTTGGGATCTGCATAATTTTTATTTGTAAACCTCAATTTATTTAACATAAATACTCTATAGTACAACTTTAATTTAAAAATATGGTAGCATAGGATATGAACATTAATTTTTTGACCAAATACAACTTCCATGTTTTTTTTTATTGAGAGAAACATTTATGACTATCATTAATATGTCACGTATTAATTCAAATATAATGTTTAGATTATGAGAGGAATCAATCTTCTAGGCTTTAATGGTTTGCATTTTCCTATTTGCATCCTTAGCTCATCTTATTCATGTCACTAGTCCCATAAAATTTTATATGGATGCAGTGCAATAACTACATTCAATACATCACCCTTTAGGAAGGTAGGCCCTTTATTTATGGATTTTCCACACTCTATTACATTTTTTGGTGTAGGAGTCATAGGTAATGGTACCCAAGAAAGTTCATAAGTTTGCTACAAAGGTCTACAATAAGGTAATTACCCATCCCCCTCCACTTTAGAGGTACGTATTCCTACTAATCTTGTTAAAAAATGTTATAAATGGTGTTATAATTATTATATTATTGATTACTTTGTTTGTCATATCCCCTCAAAGGATTTACTCCATAATTATCTCTACAACCATAGGGAGCCTCTAGGCATCCATGTCTCTAGTATCTAAACCCTTACCAAAGTTTTTTTTCTTTTTTACATTTAATGATCCATTTGAGACATAGTTTATCCTTGAGATTTCCAATGTTTGGCTCCTTCATAACTATCTTATGATTATTTATACCCATTTCAATGATTTTAAAATTTATGACAATGTATCCTTTCATGTCCATGTCTGAGTTGAGGTTCTCAATCTGTGAATTCACCTCTGAGATTTCATACCTCAAATCATCACTCCTATATGTCATGTTATTATGATAGATATGTGGTTTTCTCCTCACCTTAAAAAAATAGTATGTGTAGAGTTTGACTTATCCAAAGAGCTAACGGATTTCATATAAATCCATGTTTGAGAGACTTAGCGGTCATAAAAGGTTGTTTAATTCAAACATCCCAAAAGTTTCTTCCACTATCAGGCTTTAGACCACCTCATTAAGTATTATCATTACATGGGTCATCATAGGCCTCCTCAACCACATCCTAAGACCAGGAAGTTCAAACTCATAGACCAAGGTGATGGTTGGACCATAGTGCCTCCTAAAAGCTCATTGTGACCTAAGACACAAAACCTACCCTAGTGGCCACCTCAGGATGATTATTATCTAGTTATCAAACCCTCCAAGGGCATTTTTCCACCACTATTTACCATTCTAGTTCCTTCCAACCCATAGATGATTTCTTAGATTTCCTAAAATACTAGGATTCCCATGGTTGAGCTTCTCTCAACCAACAGTTCATTCTACCAACAATCTCACAACCCACCTTATGGGGCATAGAATCACCTCAAGAGGAACACGAATAGAAACATAGCATCATTATAGTTTCTAAATATCCACATCTTCACCAACATAATATCTTTAAAACCTTGGAGTATATTGAGGATGACAAACAGGAATTTCAAATGGATGACCCTTCCCTATGAATGTGTTATCATGGCATGAATAATCTATGCATATTTCTTATTATTAGATTGGTTTTCCAAATATTATATGTCTAAAAGAAATTAAAGTGTCTATATTTTTCCTTTATATATCCTTGCAAATAATTTGGATTTAATCCACGTAGATCACCATATTGCATGAGGTGGGATATGACAACACTTGAATTTTAGTTACCCCTAAGGTTTATCCTAGAAATATTGACATAGGGGAGGACCCATCACATCATGTAGTATACATTATTATTTACATTTATTTCCATCCATTTGGAACTCTCAATATCCATACTCCTGATGATGGCTCTGACTACTCCCTGATTTGATGATCATTAGCATATGGGCTACTTGCTTCTAGATGACTAGTGTGAAGAGAATTAAATATGATTTAAAAACCTTAATACATTTATGTAACCCTCCCCTTTCATTGGTGTGTTGTTGAATACAAGGCTTGGTATTATTCCACAAATAAATGGGATCTAGTAGATCCTCTCCTCTGACAGTGGACATTTAATCCAACTACCAATTTTGGGATCATCACACTATCAAATATATCAACAAATAAATGATGTCATATTAAAATATTTTTTCCTTTTCCAACATTTATGGCCATGTTGCCAGTTTCCACTTAGATATTATTTTTTTAGACCACTCTTTTATTTCTTGCAAGGTAGAATAGACTTTGGGGCACTATAATTTACCATGTAATCAGTTTATTTTCAATACTTGTATGTTGAGTCATGTTGAAATAATCTGACTCATCATACATATCTATAACCTCACCTCATGGCCCACATACACCACTAATTGGATTAAGTGGTGGAATGATGCCATTCTCCTCACTACATCCTTACTCTACCACCATTGAAATCGAGTCACCCAAATACGAAAGTGATCAGATGAGGCCATGCTCAATGAGTTAAAATGGATCTTTAGATCCCTCAGGATTGATCCTTTCAATATGTAGTTACAAAAACTTGAAACTTCTCTCAAACATCACCTTAAGGTGGTGGGCAACCACGCGGCTAAAGGAACCCATCTTTGTGCTCAATTATACTAGATAAAAATTTATGACAAAGCCTCCAATGATTTATTTAAAGCTTTGAAAGCCAAACAATCTTGTGGGAAAATTAAATCAATTCAAGTGGCTCAATACTAGCATACCTCTTAGTCTGATATTTCCTTGACCTTCCTTGACAATTACAAGTTGGTCTGTGAAGCTTATAATTTCATGGATGAGCAGACTCAGATGGTTTAAAAATACCTTTATGTGGTGCCTCACAAGCTCAATCCACCTAATAGTGACTTCATGATGCCACACTCACCTTGTGATCCAACTACCAATTTTGGGATCATCACACTATCAAATATATCAACAAATTTATGATGTCATATTAAAATATTTTTTCCTTTTCCAACATTTATGGCCATGTTGCCAGTTTCCACTTAGATATTATTTTTTTAGACCACTCTTTTATTTCTTGCAAGGTAGAATAGACTTTGGGGCACTATAATTTACCATGTAATCAGTTTATTTTCAATACTTGTATGTTGAGTCATGTTGAAATAATCTGACTCATCATACATATCTATAACCTCACCTCATGGCCCACATACACCACTAATTGGATTAAGTGGTGGAATGATGCCATTCTCCTCACTACATCCTTACTCTACCACCATTGAAATCGAGTCACCCAAATATGAAAGTGATCAGATGAGGCCATGCTCAATGAGTTAAAATGGATCTTTATATCCCTCAAGATTGATCCTTTCAATGTGTAGTTACAAAAACTTGAAACTTATCTCAAACATCACCTTAAGGTGGTGGGAAACCATGCGGCTAAATGAACCCATCTTTGTGCTCAATTATACTAGCTAAAAATTTATGACAAAGCCTCCAATGATTTATTTAAAGCTTTGAAAGCCAAACAATCTTGTGGGAAAATTAAATCAATTCAAGTGGCTCAATACTAGCATACCTCTTAGTCTGATATTTCCTTGACCTTCCTTGACAATTACAAGTTGGTTTGTGAAGCTTAGAATTTCATGGATGAGCAAACTCAGATGGTTTAGAAATACCTTTATGTTGTGCCTCACAAGCTCAATCCACCTAATAGTGACTTCATGATGCCACACTCACCTTGCAGGAACTCATAGATGCTTTGAAATACATGACCAATGTTAAATCCCCTAGACTTGATAGTTTCTCATATAATTTTTATAAAGCCACATCAGAGTTTACCAGACCTAGTTTAAAAAAATCTACAAAGAATCCTTACAAAATCAGTCTCTTAGACCCATGATAAATCAAGTTAATGTCAAATTCATTCTTAAATATAGAGATCATGAGCTACTTACTAGTTAGAGGCTAATAACCTTTCTTAATTTTTTTAACAATTAATTTGCCAAACCCTAGCCAACCATATCTAGTTCATCCTACCTACCCTTGTTAGACTATAGAAAACATGATTCATTAAAGAGAATTTTTTTTTGGACAATCTTATTTCGATATGGGAATCCATGGCTTGGCTCATTCATCTCTTTGAAGAATTATTTTTTATTAAATAGGACTTTGAAAAATCCTATCACAAGATCAAATGGCATTTTATTCTTCCCATACTCAAGGCTCTCATATATGACCCCTATTTTATTTATGCAGTTTAGAATTTATTTCTTGATTCTTCATCCTATCTCCCTATTAATGAGCATAAAAATAAGGGGATTGATCTATAATAATATATTCACCAATGTTTTCCCCTTGCTCATATGCTTTATGTGTTATCCACTAAAGCTCTTTGTTACCTCCTAACTTTCATAGCTTCTCAAGGGCTTGTTTGTGGGATTATATTTCCCAACCTCACTTCTTAACTCATCAATGGGCACTTTGTAGATGACACTTTACTCATGATTAAAGAACAAGATTCCACATTTAATGAAGTTATTTAATGCCTTGAAATTTTCTATCTAGGTCCTGAATCTATATTTCAATGGAGTAAAACCCATTATTTTTGTCAAGGTATGATGCATGTGCCTAATTGAATTCATTAGTATAATTGGTAATGCATTTATCTAGGGGAAAATCTGAAGTTCTTGGGCATCCTCTTTCTTTTTGATAGTTCATAGATAGATATTTATAAGTATGTCATCAACATGATCTAAATGAAGATTTTGTATTGGATCACAAAGCCCGTATCTCTATTGGGTAAGTTCTATATTTTCACCATGATCTTGTACACTACACATGTTTACTATTCCTCCTCATGGGCTCCCTCTAAGTCCTCTTATGATATTTTGGCCAAATTTATTAGATAATTCCTCTAGGTGAATTTTAGTCGAGCTTAGGTTTTTCATCATGTAGCATGAGACATTTACCACCTCCCTCATGATAAATTTTGCATGGGAATCATTAACACATATAATCAAATTAAGTGTCTATGGGCAAAGTGGGTTTCTTGGTCCATTGAGAGTAATGAATATTAAATAATTATTCAAATATACTATATATATTTAGACTCTCCCTATGGTAAAACTCATTGGTAGAATATTGGCTTCCAATCCCTCATCATCACTACTATTTCTTTCAATATTACTCACTCTTTTGAGCTCAAGAATATATGAAACTATTTTGAAGTAGTCAAATCCCACTTAAAGTAGGTGTAGGATGGGTTTCACAAAGGGCTATTTTTTAATGACCATATCTTATGGTGGTCCCCTATACTTACTACTTCCATTCCCTTAGCTAAATTACCTGGTATTAAATATCTAGGATTACTTTGAAAAGGGATTCATATTATCCATGATTTCGTTACATCCATATATTGGATTCCTTATCCTAAATTAGAGATTAAGTTTCAATTAAATAATGTATACTTCCCTTTTATCTTTTATATTTGGGAATTGGTACATGATGTTATGTTGCATAAGAATGGCCTATAGCATCTTAGGGCCTATTTCAAATATTGGAGGTGAAACCATGATACTCACTTTGAAAGTTACTCTTTGGGATTATTTTTCAGGTGATGAGTCCATTCTCTCAGGATTTAGACAAGATCAATAGTCATTGGGGCCTTTGATCCTCTCCTAGGACTTGGCTAGCCCATTTAGATCATGTGTATTACCCTGGTCTAGAGCTAAGTTGGCTCATTTCTTATGATGTTTTATTTACCAAAGATTCCCCCTTGGTGAGAGATTACTCCACCTCTACATTCTCCAACCCTTCTTTTGGTCTTGAAATCATCTAGAATCTTTTAAATATCTATTTTGGTTTTGTCTAAAAGTTCAATTTGCTTGGAATTAAATTCATTCATTATTTTAGGCTTACCACCCTCAACCTTCCTCATGACATAAGACACTCTTTGGGGATTTTTCAAATCAGCCAACCTCTATTGCCTTTCTTTGGAAATTATTTTGTTGAATCATTCTCTTTCAGCTATAGAAATCCATAAATAATACTATTTTCAATCATGAGGCCTATAGAATTTATGTTTTTTTTAATTAAAAAGGTTATTATTATTTTGTTAGTTTATTTAAAAACTCAATCCAAGGTGAAGAAGATAGATCTATACCTATGACACCTATAAGAGCTCCTCAACCACTAGGGGAGTTCCCCTTACACCATGAGCATAGTTATGCCTGAAGGCCCACCCCCGGTTTCACCACCTCCTCCTCCCAAGAGGCATATAACTAGAATTTAGTTCAAAAGTAGGGGGCACTTTTTTATTTGCCCTCTCACCCAAGGGTGGTTTTATTTAGCATGAAATGTCTGATATTGTTTATTTATAATGGTATCTAATGAGGATAATATTACTACACAACCCACTGATGGTTTGCCTATCACTATTCTTGATGACCCCCTACATGGTTGGAATGCTTTAAGGATTATTTATATGGAACCACCTACTTGGTTAACACTACCCTAGGATGATCCTCCATCTCCACCACCTAGGGTGATAGCCCATATGTAATGTTCTTTTTTATGGTTAGCTATAGTTTCTTGAGCCATGCCTTGACTAGCTAAAAATTTTTGAGTTGTAATTATCCTTTGCTAAAGAGTTTGAGTTATGGTCTATCTAGATAATTTACTTTTTAACCTTCTATAATTTTATTTCTTTGTTAATATAATGTGAAAAATTCCAATAGTAAAAAATATATATTATAAATGTTCTAAATCTATTACATATTACAATTTTATTAGTATACATAAATGAGTAAAAAACTCACTCAATACATGCTTATTTTCATCATGTTTTAAAATTCATTGCAATTAATACCTTGGAAAAATATAACAAGTACCATTTTCTACCATATAATATTTTTCATCATGAGAAATTAACTCAATGTTATATAAACTAAACTTTTAATAGTTTTCTTTACTTAAATTATGCCATCGAAGCTTTCACACAATCTTTTAGCATTAAATTCATCATAAATATAATCTCAAATCACACACCACCTATAAAAAGTAATATGCTAATTATTATTATGAAGTCAAATATATTTCTATATTAATTTTTTTTATTTGATTATAAGAATTATTACTACCTAAATCATCATCAACTATATTTACATATCAAATTTATTTTATTTAATTAGAAAAAACATTACTACCCATATCATCATTAAACTATATCTTTATATTAAATTTATTATATTTGATTTGAAGAATCATTACTACTTAAATCATAATCAAACATATTATTTTTATATTAAATTTATTATACTTTATTGGAATAATCATTGATTCCTATATCATTATACAATATATTTAAATAAGAAACTTGATTATAATAGGGGCATAATTGCTAACATTGTTAAAAAGACATCTCATGAATTATTGCTAACCCCATCGACAAGGAAACAACATATGTGAAGTGGAAAGTATCCTCAAATTTTATACTCAAAATATACTATTTCTTAAAAAATTTAATTTCAAAAATGTACAATGTTATTTTAGTTTATAAGATGTTTATTCCTAATAAAAAGTGAAAATTTCACTTGACCAATTGAATATAAATAAAAAAATGTCATAGAGCGGCCTGACTACTTGACAACTAGAGCTTGAAGGGTTATTGTAGTTTACATTAAAAAATTATTAATTGACACAACTAATAATTGTATATGACATATAGAATAACACACATCTTGATCATATCAAATTATCAATCAGTGAATGCATTTCACTTTATCTACTCTTTCATGTTTCACTTTATCTACTCTTTCATTTTATTATATAATTTCATGATGAGAATACTTGTCATTATAAAACCATTGGTTATAAGAAATACCAATAGAAAATTGATAGAAAATTCAAGCATAGTACATAGATTGAAACTCATTTGGATTTTCTATTTGACGAGAATAAAAATTTATTGAAATCTTAGAAAATCTTAGTGAATTGATTGCACTTTATCTAATATTTCATTTTCTTATATGATTTGATGATGAGAGTAGTTGACATTAGAAAATGATTAGTTATAAGTAATACTAACTGAAAATTGACAAAAAAATTCAAGAATAACACATGGCACGGAAAGACATTTGAATTTTCCATTTGACAAGAATAAAAATGCATTAAAATATTAGAAAATCAGTAATGTTATTAAGCATTTGCATGGTGAAAAATTAGTAGTAATAGAAATCATTAAAGTTTCAGTTGTAAAGTGCTACTAGAAATTGTATTATTTTATAAAAACTATTTGCATTTGAATTTTTTTTTTTAGAATTTCCTCTCATAGTTAGCTTAGTCATGTCGATACTAAACTATAGGGAAAATAATTTAAAACTTATGAGGGTTCCAGGTGCTTCAATTATGTAAGCATGTGATAAATAGTAAGTCATATATATTTGTTTCGATATAAACCTAAATATTATCCAAAATAAGATGACATTAAACTATACCATTCTTGAGTTGGATGGGAAACTAAATTTAATTCTTAGATTAGTGGGCCAGTAAATAATGGAAGACATATTACCCCAAAACAACTTGAGAAAATGAGGTGAATACACCAAAAAGGGAATAAAAAAACTAGTAATTAAAACTTAAGTGTAGCCAATGAACATAATACTATAAAATAATAAGGTGAGAATAAAACATAATTGTTCCACAAAAAAAGGAGGATGCCAATATTAGAGAGGAATGATATTAGAAATGTGATGATGGTGAAAATTTCATAGGAAAACAAAAAAATGAAGTTATAATTACAAGGATGTGATTAGAAGGCTTCAAGAATAAAGAGGACTTAGAGGGTGCAACAAAATAAAACTCAAGAAGAAAATAACAAAATTAGACAAAAAATAACTGTCGATCATTACCTATGTAAAACTACTGAAGAGAAGAGATAAGAAGGCCCTGAGCTAGAAATAAGATATTCTAAATGTAAACAATTAATATGCCAAACAAATAAAATAGTGGATGAAGATGCCAATTTATGAGGAAAAAGTTGTCAAATTTAGGTCTAAATATGTGTGTCAAAATTAAGTAGTTCTGAATTGAAATGAAATTAAATACAAGGAAAAAACATCACATGATGAAAATAATACATGGTAAAAATTATAATTTTCCCCTCTATTATTTGTGAGGGATAGATTCTGTAGTTGAATTGTATGAATAGTGCATAACTTCACATAGAGTGTAATGTTGTCATTTGAGCTGAACATGCATGGGTGCTTTGTTGAGACAAGAAATGTCATAAAGAATTTACAATTTTTCTTTGAGTATAAATTATATAAATAAATCTATCTATTAATATTATGAAAATTTTAAGTACATACAACATTATGTAAGTAATAAATTGTTAGGCAATTTAATACCTTCATTGCCGATTCATGGAACAATTTGCTTAATGACTTTATTTTTATCATTTTTAAAAATTCCTTGAATGAAAATTTATTAAAACAAATAGATCGTTCTTTCCTTATTTTGTAATTATTCTATATATGTTGTTCTCCTTAGTATAGGGAGTAATTCATATAGAACTTGGTCTTTTCTACGCATTGCAGATTGCTATTAGCTTCATTTTTTATATTTCATAACAATCAATGGGAGTTAAAGTATGACCATTATTTTTTACAATTATTTTAGTTCATAGTTAATTCCTACACCGGTTGAAAGTGATCCACCACTAGATTGATTTTTTTGTAAATTGGTATGAATGGCATTGAATATGCCTTTGAAATTTATAGAGTATCATGCCCTTGATTTGCCATTAGTGGAAAAATATATTATTTGTAAGCATTAAACATACATACTAAATACTTTAAGTACATGTAACCTAATAATTATGTGAAAACTAAGCCAATATATTAAAATTCAAAGAGATCAATCATAGAACCAAATTGGTAGGAATAGTACTTTACCTTTGTTAGAATGATATTCCTATAGTATAAAATATTTGAGAAGAAGGTATCCAATTTTTCATGATTTAGTTCTCTCCCTAATTCACCCATATTTGATGTTCAAATTGATTTATTATCTAATTATATATCAAATGATAATATACCTTCATATAAACTCAAATGAACTTATACTTATGTTCATAGTTTACACAATTTACATTCAAATGATAATATTGTATCTTCTAGTCCATTAACATGTGATATTGCTCTCCAAATTAAAAAATAAGAGATATGAATAAATCTCCCTCATCCCTTTTACTAAAATATAACCCATTTCTCTGGTGATATCCCATTTCCCTCTCACTAGGTCCAAGTTATCACCCCTTCAAAGGTTACATAGAGAAAACCAATCTCTATAAAAATAGTCTTTGATGTAGTGTACAATGGATAAAATTAATAACAAGATTCAATAATTAAATGAACCCTTTCATGATGTTAATATAACTTCATAATAGTTAATCTCCTTGGTGCATGTTGTGGGTGCTTTAAAATAAGTACACCAACTCACAATGGAAAGTAAAGCATACCACTCTTGGGTTCATTCCAATTCCATCCATGGAAATCCTATCCCACACAGAATCTTCATGACAAAGTTACCAAAGCAGTTCTAGATTCGAATATTACCAAAATTTAATGGACTTGGAAACTAATATTTGCACCTTAAATCTTATGAAAAATCTATGGCACATGTCACTAGAAGTTTTACTCTCCTAAAATAATTTATATAGAATATAGAAGGTGAGGGGTTAAATTGGTTTCATTATTGACTCCCTAGTGGTTCACTACATACATACAATGAGTTTTAAGAAGTATTTA